>CM023942.1:1695878-1791971 GCA_013407115.1 Glycine latifolia
CATCTTTTTTAATACCCATAATATAACTATTGCAATGCAGAGTAGAATAAAGCCTAATTCAACTTACGAAAAAGTACCAAAAAAAGAGTATTGTCATTCACTTAGTATATATATAGTATGTGTGTGCTTCGATAACAATATATATCTATCATATTGTGGCTATGTTCTTCGAGTTTTAATTGCCTCCAGCAATTCTTTGCTAAACATTTTGAGACCACTGAAGCTCTATCCATAGGCATAACAAAATTCATTGCCACATATGCAAATTAAACAAGTTAATTAATTACCGAACATAATTACAGTGAGCCACTACAAAAGTCCATCCCAAATTAAAAAAAAAAAGATCATATGTTAAAACATTTTCAAAATATCACTCTTCAAACAAATGTTTCATTAAAAAAAACATTGATTTAAAATATGTATATGATCACAATCACGAACCTGCAAGAAAATTGTAAACATCCGGAAATTTTTTCCACATAGAATTTGCATCTTTGGCATCTTCTCCAACTTTTGTTATTAACAAGTTCCATTACCATTAGATCCTCCCTCCCTCTCTCATCCTGCTTCAAGCTTGGCTGATAAACAAACACTACAAAAAATCAATATTTTTCCAACGAAACATTTCCAACGGACAGAATATTGGTAATTTTAGAATTTCCAACGGAAAATATTTTATGGAAAATATTTTATTTTCTGTCGGAAATGCTTGAGTTATCGATGAAATTTTTCGTCGGAAAATATTCCATGGGAAAATTTTAATTTCCAACGGATTTTTCGACGGAAAAAATATGTCGGAAATATTTTAATTATATTTCAAATTTTTTTGTATTTATAAATGCTTTACTTTGCATTTATTCGGTAAGACATTTGCTTTACTTATTTATTGATATTTTTAATATTTTCTATAAAATAATAAAAGAGATACCATTAAAACTTATAAGATGTAAAAGCATTTATAATATTATCTTAAATAATTTTATTTAATAATTTTTATTCATAATAGTGCAATTCTTTATTTAATAAATAAAAGGAAGGATAAACAAAAATACAATCATAAATAATATTTAGAGGATAAATAATTAACAACTCTATTTTTTAGTGTGTGTATTTACTTTAATTAAGATACTAGTGTTGTTTATTAAATAATTATTAAGTTTTAATTGTTTAAAAATATATTATTAATAAATAAATAAAAATTTTAAAGAACTAAAACCATAACTTCAATGAACTCAACCATAAACCAATGTAGGAGTGTAAAAAAAATTATTCAAACCTAATTGGTTTTAAATTGAACTTTAATCAAATTGATTTAAAGGCAAATCGACCTATTTAAAATTATCTAAATTGATTTTCAAAACAAAATCGATTTAAAATATTTTTTAAAATTAATTCAGTTAATCAAAATTCATTCAGAATCAATTTTAAACTGATTCTTTAAAACTAGTTTAAAAGAACTGATTCTCTCAAATAGTTCAAACATTTGAATTTAAGACCCAAACTTGTTAAATAATTAGATTTAGTTTTGTTCAGTTTTTGGGGTGTTATGGGTGGACTTTTTGGTGCACACAATTCTTTTCTTTTCTTTGTTACTCAACTTACATGAAAATGATTGTTTATTATAATTTATATATGTATTAGATAAGTTAACACTAAGGAAGAGAAAAGATGTTAAAATAATAGCGCTCACAAATCACAAGTTTCAGTGTTGCGCAACTATCAACTATCAACATTATATAAATTTTCCCCTTTTTGTTTTCATATAAGTATTTATGAAAAAATTACTGGCTATACAGACACATAATTTTGCAATTGATTTTTTTTTTCAAAATATATAGATTAAATTATAATTTTGATCTTCCTAATTTTTTAATTTTTATAAATATGTGATTTTGATTCCTAATAGATTATTAACTAATAATTGTAATTATTAGAGATATTAAATTAATTATAAATTAAATAAAAATTATTTATGATTAAAAAGTTTTAATAAAATACTATTAACCCTAATGTGGTGTTATTGAACTCATATGAGATAGTGGAGGTAAAATATGTGTTTGAGGAAAAGAAGAGAAGCACAATATTATGAAAAATTGAGAATAATTTTTTTAAAATAATTAATATTTTTGATTAATTTATAATTAACTTAATAACTCAATTATTCATAATTATTTGTTAATAATATGTTAAAAGGAACAAAATAATCAATTTTAAGACTACATGATCAAATGTTATAATTAAAATACAAAAGAATAAAATCATAAATTGAAAAATTAGCAAATCAAAATTACAATTTATCCAAATATATATATAATGTGATAAAAGATTTAGGTTGTAGTTGTAACAAAAAATATATATAGCATATGGTTACTAGTGACACAAACATACAACAATATAATAAGAATTTAATGATCACATATAAACAAATATAAAAACAAAATTACATTCATCATTGACTTATTTTCTCAAATTATAATAAATACTAGGTTTACTTTTTTTTTTTGCTAAGTAGGTTCAGTCATATTTTGCTCCTTTAATTATTTATGTTAATTAACTTTTCTCTCTTTTTATAATAAATTTTTTTAATTAATTAATTAATTTTTATTTAATGAATTAAATTATCATTTTAAGCAAAATCTTAAAAAAATTGTGTAAATTAAATTGTTTTAAACCTTTTAAATAATAATTACTAATTAAAAAATTAAATTTTAATGAGAATAAAATAAAAATATTTCTCTTTAAAAAACCTTATTCTCCAATTCTATAAAATCTTACAAATTTTAGTTAATAAAACAACTAAAAATTTAAATTTTGAAATAAAATATTTTCATTTTCTATTTGACTATATCATTAAATTTCAAATATTTTGATAGAAAATGAGAATTTAAGAGTTTTATAAAATATAGAATTGATAAAAAAAAAAGACTAACCATATTTAATATTAAAATAAAATATATTTAAGAACTTAATTTAAATACTTGGTTAATAAATGAAAATACTCAACTACTTAGGTAAAACAACATTTGATAGTTTTTTCTCTTTACAATCGAGTATGAATATTTATTTTTTTGTTATGGTTGGTGGACCTTTGTCTTCTTGTTTATTATCCTTAAATATAACACTAACACACCAACTAATAATATTAAAATAATATATTTTAACTATAATTTGTAATATGTTTCCTTTTAAGCTCTTTTTTTAATTATCTTGTATAAACATAATTATTAAATATTATATTGAAGGTGTTATAAAATAATTTGAAAAACATCATATATCATATTGACTTATAATTAAGTTAGGAAAAAAGTAATACAAAAAACAAAAAAATTTGCAATATTTTTATATTATAATTTTAAAGATTGTGTAATATCTTGCTCAATGTGAAATCAGGTGTTTTTAAATTCATTCATTTATGATATCATAAAAAAAATTAATAGGATAGTAAGACTTATTTTTCTTCTTTCGTAAAATGTATTTTAAACCCCTTATTAATAAAACAATAATTATATATGATTCTTTTGTAAAATATTTTAATGATGTAACAAGTTAATAAAATATTAATATTAGTATTATGTCATTAATTTTATTGTTATGTAATAATAAAGAGTAAAAAAAATGTGATAGTTTAAAATCAAAACAAAAATATTTAAGTGAATGAAATAACGGACATGATAAAATATTAGTATTTATCATGTTTGTTATGATGATTGTCTCCTTGTTGCAATTCTGGACCTTTTATATATTGTTTTAAAATAGTAAAATATTACTATATAACAACCAACATGCATAATAATATATCAGATGGCCAAATTAAAGAGAAATTCATCTTCATTTAATTTAGATCACATAAATGAATTTATTCAATATAATTTTCTTTGAATTGAGTAAAATTATTGTAGAGACAAAGTTCTCTTTCTAGTTATTTAAAATAATTACATGTTTAATAATTAGGGCATTGGATTAAACTGAAATAATTCTACACTGGCAATTCCAAATTAAAAAATAGGAAACCCTAGCAAATGACTTTAAATTACATAATATTTAGAGATTTAGAAATATAAGAATTTTAAGTTTTATCTTCTTAATAATTAATAGTATATTTAATCCAAATTAATTAAGTTCCATGATAGATGAATACAATGATAGATATTAGGAGATTGAAAAAAAAAAGCAAAAGTAAAGAAGGGAAAAAGAAAGAGATGAAAGATGAAGAGGAACAAATTAAAAATGCCTAATTTGTAATAACTATTTAAAAATTTTATAATAATGTAAAAAAAAATTACATTGTAGGGACAATGATATGTTTTTTTTTTTTTAATTCTCATAGGTTACCTAAATAATAATAGATTTAATTGTTCACATCTAATGTGTGTGTGAGAAAGGGGGAGAGGATAATTAAAAAAATCATCTAAATAAAACCTTAGTCAATTTAGGTGTCTATTTGTTGAAAATATTGAAATTAAAAATATAAATAAATAAGAATTATATCAAAATATAAAAATATTTTTATTGATATCTAATAAAAATTATTATATATGATAACTTTATTTATTTTTATAATATTTGTCTTTTTAAGATAATTTTTACAATATTTGTCTTAAAAATCATACTAAAAATAATATTTTATTGATATGTCACATAAAAAATTATACAAGTTGTGCATGATACGTATCAATGAATTTAAATTTAGCAAATGACTTTAAATTACATAATATTTAGAAGGAAAATAGAACTAATTCTTATAATTCTATAAAATGACTTTAGTGTGCTATAGTACCATTGTATAAATATAAGAAGGAAAATAGGAAATCCTAGCAAATCCTTAGTTGTCATTTCTTACTTCTCGATCTGGACCTCAGTCGATGTCTCACACCACTCACTATCGAACCCACCGGTGACGCTCAGTCGTCAACGTCCAATGTTGATTTTAGAAGGGACAGCAGCCACCAATTCTCAGGTAGCACTGTCACTATCGTTTTCTTCATATTTTTCTTCTTTGTTCCGCTAGAAAAAGAAGATTCTTACTTGTTTTGTAACTGTGTGAGCTTAATCTGAAGTTGGGTTTGCTTCCCTTGTCCAAATTTCATGGCTTTAATCTTCTTTACTTGTTTTCCCTTTCTGAATTTCACATCAGTTAAGATTTGTACTGTAGGCTCGTTTTAGCACACCAACTATTTGATGCAATGTTGCACTAAATTCAACTTATGCAAGGATATCTTTACTTCAACTATACCATGCGTGTCACGGCTGAGTTTAACTTTTCTGTGATTCTTTAGAATATTTAATAAGATAGGTAGATATAGGAACCGAACATCACACCAAAATCAAGCATAGGTCAGGAACACCTCTAGCATCCTGCGAAATGAGTAAATTTAAAACAAATAGATATAGGAACACATGCACACTTAATAATCAACTACTGAGGGTCAAAGAAAACGATTACCTTGGAGGAAAGCATAAGGCATACTAAGTGCAGCTTGTTTAAACATGCACTCCTCTAGCCACCACTTTCATTATTGGGGATAAGAATATCACAAATGAAAAATACGATGATGCATATAATATTGTTGTTGAAGAAGTTTATAAATAAGCACACTACAAGAGGACTTTGGGTGTTACTAATATTTGGGCTTGTGATTTGGCTTGCTTTGATTTCTTTAATCTGTTTATATAACCTTGTGGAGTGTGATAAAAGGCTTTAAATACACAGAAGCCATTTTGATTTTATTGTTTTAGTGTAGACATTACTTAAATACACATAAGCCTTTTCCTCAATTTGGCATGATAGGAGAAGATGTCTCTTTTTGATTTTATTGTTTTAGTTCCTTAAAGCCTATCTGAAGTCCAAACAACTCTATTCTCTTTTACTTCTATGTTTTCTATTTCTTTCTCTTTTTTATTTCTAATCCAAACAAACCATTAGGGTAAGGGGGTATAATTTTCCCTTTCATTAATTTAATTTGACCATATGCATGTCTAATAATTATATTAATTTCTTTGTTTACTAGGTGGCTGATGCAATTTTGAAGGACTGCATATTAGTTCATATGGACAACAATTTTGACAAATTCAATCTTCTCATGTTAGGCACTTGCTTTTCTTTTTTATGTGATGGTTTTGTCAAGACTGTTTTTTACTTATACTAAATCACAAACGAGGATAGAACCTCTTCAACAATGCATTTTCTAGTTTGATTTTCCAAGAAATTACTTTATAAATAAACTCTATTTCACTTCTAAATAGTTAGTATTTTCTTTTTGTCTTAACCCTTGGGTTCATTATGAAAAAGGAATTCTGGCTAATCCAGCGTTCAGTCGGGAGGTAAGTAAAATCTAGTCAAAATTTATTTAGAAATAGAGTGAACAACAATTCCTAGCAGTAGCAACCCAAAACATAAAAGGGTCTCACACAGTTTCTCTCCAACAATTTAAAGTTGGGTTTTAAGTTGCTATTACTGTGCATGTCAGTTACGAAACCCTCATTAGGGTTTCCCTTAGGAATCCAGACACATTCTGAGTTATCAAAGATGCCAAAAATAGAGAAGGGAAATCAATAAAGTGTAAGCATATGCCATTAACAATCTGAAATTCATTGAACTATGATAGAATTTATTCAGATCCATAGTCTGGATGGCATGCTCTCAATCTCAATTCATAAATATAAAATGGAAAGCAAGGAAAAGCTTTCTACCTTGAGATAAAGTGTAATCAGGTGGGCAGGGAGTAAAACGTCATGATTTTGCAAGGATTCAGGGTTGTCCACCACTGATGTTTGATCTATAAGTGAGAAAAGTTTATGCAACATGAAGATAAAGAAGGGAAGAAAGGAGGAGCCAATCAAAACCCAAAATGTAAGAAAACAGTTAATAAATAGTCTAGCAAAAATATGTCTTGTCCATAAGAAATAATTAAATGTGACTAGTTATTCAAAATCATCACATAAAAAAGAAAAGCAAGTGCCTAACATGAGAAGATTGAATTTACTTACCTCCCGACTGAACGCTGGATTAGCCAGAATTCCTTTTTCGTAATCATAAATTTAGCTGTTTGTACCATGAACAAATTTGATCAAAAACTTATCATAGTTTAATAAAAAATATAACTCATTGAACAAATCAAATCAACATCTGAGGTCTTTCAATTCAATCTATGATTCAGTTTTCAAAACATTGCAGCTGAGAGTGTTTGGCAATGTCACTATTTATTTTCCTGTTCTTGTTCTTAAAAGAATCCAAATCCTTGAAAGTTGAAAGTTGAAACTAGTCAAACCCTCACATGTTAGAGGACAAGGGAATATTTGTGTGAATCAAAATCTAAAACAGATTTAATTTGTGTTAAGCGCATAAGTCATGAGAGAAGAAATTAAAGATATAGTGACTCTGCATCAAATTTTTTTTTTCTCACTTCCTATCTGCTTGATCAGAAATCTTGTCAATTAGTTAGAATTCCAGATTCTTTAATTGACTGACATGAGGACTTCTCTTATTTTTACTTCTTTTTGTGGTGTCATGGGCAACTTAGGTAAAAAACATGATTGGTACTAAACATGTCTAAACATGATTGGTACTAAACATGATTGCACTAACAAGTAAAAAGACTGAAAACCATAATATTACATGTCTAAACATGGATTTGGATACACTAAAAACATATGAATTATAAAAACTCATTAGATTAGTATTTCTTATCTCTACTTAGACAAGAATGAAATTGAATTATCCTTTGGAAAACATTAGCACAACCAAAAGAAGAAGAAGAAAAGGATCATTTGCCAATTTACACAAGCATCTTATGATAACGAAAAACCTCATTGTATGGAAGCTTATTCAGGAATCAGAATTTGCATCAGTTCCCTTTTATGTCATTTCCTTATTCTTGAGTTGAGTGAATGCCAACTCAAATAAAAATCTTGCCATTGTTCCTTTGCTTGCACCTTGCATAATTTCTGATGATATATTGATAATCTGTGGTTTAAAATACATGGCAAAAGAAAGGGTCATTTATAGGCCAAGATTTATAAATTGATTTTGCAACAACTTGATTGTGTTTTCCAGGCAGGAGTTGGCACCATCCTTTCTCTGATTTGCAGAGATTTTTCATTTGATTCTTTTTCCTAAGTTTCTTCCTTCATTTTGTTCAATGACCATTTTTTGGAGTAATCTGTCAACAAGCATGTGACTGACCTTACTTTTTCGGGAGTAATTTTGTCTTTTTCTTTTTGTTTTGAAGTATTTCAAATTTGCATCGTAATATAGAAAAATAATCCCTATTTGAATGGAAAAATATATATTTTACTGTAATAATACAAATTATCAATATTTTTTGTCTTTTAAATTTTTTATTTAAGTAAGATGTATTTTATATTTATTTGTGAAATTTTATAAAATATGTAGTAGAGAAATTCGTGAGTTTCTCCATTGGTATGGAGATCGGAGGAAGAGGATCAAATTTAAAAAGTTTTTAACTCGAAAGCCTTTCATAGACTTTTTGATATGTTGATACCCGAAATGAAAATAAAAGGCCATATTGGATTGGAGATCGTGTCTGGAATGATTTATTATCACATTGGAATGCACTTGAGTATCGTTCTAAGTTTGAAAAGGAAAAAAAAAATTGGGCATCACTAAAGGGTGGGTGTATGCACACAGGTGGTTCTACTACCTTGCAGGATCATGTCATTCGCTTGGTAAGATGATTTTACAAATTATAATAACGTCACTTTTTGTACTTGTATCATTCTCTGGTTATGTTAAATTTATCTTATAATGTTTGTAATTAGTCTCAGGAACATGGTCGATCTGCATACGTTGATGAGATTTTTCAGCAAACTCATTTACGAAAGGATACTGGTGAATTTGTAGATGATAGATCTAGGCATACACATGTGAAACCATTATCTGACATGCTATTTTTATTTTAAAAAATGTTTATTACATTTATTAAATAATAATTGTTTATAAATGACAGGAAAATTTTGAGGCTAAATTATCTCAAGCTAGGTTTGATGTTTCAATCAAGTGTTGGTGAATCTGAAATGACTCATTTAGACCCTGCTGAAGAACAAAGACTTAAGATTCGGTGTTGGGTTGCAGCAGAAGGACCTAGCATTAAGGGACGTCTTTACGGCACTGGAGATTTTGCTCATACTTATAAATGTGGAGATGACACATTCATGCAACAATTGCAAGGATCTTCTAGTCATACGAATGATAAAACGAAGATTAATCAAATAAATAAGGAGCTTCGTCATTCAAAGGAGGCGCTTCGTCAATCAACGGAACAACTGTGAGTATTTCAGTCAGTTGTACTTCAGTTCCCACCTCTTGAAGCGTGCAACATTATTCAGCAACAGCCTGACCAACAACAACAACAACAACACAATGACCAATCACATGACCAGTAGTAACAAAATAATGATCAACCACCAGATGACCAACAACAACAACTTGATCACCAGCAAAGACACTTTGACAATGACTATTTTGATTATTGACTTAGCAACACAAAATTAGTATTGACATATTAGACATTGTGCTTTTATTTTAGATTAATTTCGAACTTAAGTCACTTTGTTTAAACATTTGCATTGAATGTATGAATTGGAGTATTTATATAATTATATTATGTGTTAATTTATATAATGATGTTGAATAATATAAACAAAAAAATTTATTTATGTTGAATATTGGAGTATTTTTTGAACAAAAAATACTGATGGATATTTCCGTCGCTAATTTTCAACGTAATGATCCATGGGAAATTATGGACCGATATTTCCGACAGAAAGATACGTGGGAAATTACCGACAAATATTTTTGTTGGAAATTTTCGAATGATTATTCCTTCGAAAATTTTCCACGAAATGATCCGTCGGAAATTTCTCACGGATACTTACCGACAGTTTTTTTCGCTGGAAATTTCTGACAACCATAGAAAATCTGTCGGTTAAATTTCCAACGACCGTTTTACCGACAAATTTTTGTCTGTTGGAAATCTATCAAAAATTTAAAATTACCGACAGATTTTTTATATTAGCAACGAATTTTGCCTGTCGGAAATTTCGATTTTTTTTGTAGTGAAAGCTTTGAGAGCATTAAACCATCTTTTTATGACTGTTTGATTCAGCCAAAGTTTTATTTATCAGCTATTATATAGAACCATTTTCGATGCTTTTGCTAGGAGTACATGGTTACGTTGATGCAATTTTGTTGAATTTTGTTTTATAATCTTGGTTTGATGCGTGGGGGGAACAACGAAAGAGAAACAAAAGAATAAATAAATGAAAATGAAAAAATTATGGGTATTAAAAAAATTATCTAGCGTGACTAGATCTATTGTACTAGTCTTATATTGAAGAATAGTCTTATTACTTTATCATATACTACACAATCTTACTTTAGAGGATCTACACTCATCAAAGTTGCATCAATAAATCGAGATAAGGTAATGACACTTATAGGAATCGATAAAAGAAAATACTACTAACAACGCATTTTTTTGGTAGTAGATCAATTGTTTTTCTTTTTAGATAAAACTATATGGAAAAATTATTTTCATATTTTTCTCTTGATAAACTTTAAATAGGTGGAACCCTATTAAAATTCATGAATATTTATCAAGCGGGAGATAAACACAATATTGTCAGATATATGATAATATATGAAAATTTAAATTTAACACGAGAATCAATCTATTAACTCCCCAACCGCTCTCCCACATTTTAGGTTGTACTATTTATAATAGCAAATGGAAACCCATGAAGAGATCTTTCTTGGGCCTTGTGAATCAAACCTCAAAACAAAGAACATAGCCCAACACCCCCTTGATTGATCTTCGCATCCCACCTTTTCATCATTGTTTTATCATAATTTTCACCATTGTTTTATCATGGAGACTGTCATCCCAATTATCAAGGTTAACGAACATCCAATGTTAGTCAAAATGAACAATTTATGACTTCATATGATCAATGTTAAATCCAATCCTATACTATACAAAGTTGAAGTGATTGATCAAACAATTTTAATACTATAGTATTTTGTAGTCATACCGCTTTAATACTATAGTATTTTGTAGTCATACCGCCAAGTTGGCCAAACGATCATCAAGGGATAATTTTTTTTTAATTACTAAATGAAAATAAATTTAAATTAATATTTAGAAATAGATAAGTCATACAATATTCTACGACTTCTAAGTAAAAAGTCATAAATTGTTTTACAATTTCTTTTTTCATTAAAGTCGTAAAAATGTTTATCATTTTAATTTTTTTTACACGACTTTGAAGTAGTAAGTATTTTAAAAAATTTTAATTAGAAATCATAAATTATTATGACTTCAAAGTAGTAAATAATTTTTTGATTTTATTTGTTTTCTTTTATATTTTATTTTATATTTTATATTTTTATTAATATTAAGAATTATTATTTATTTTTTAAACTATAAAAATAATACGAAAGACTAAAATTTAAATAAAAAATATTAAAATATACTACACATATTTGTTTAATTAAAATAATGAAATATTTTGTTATTAATATTAACAAATAATATTAATTTAAAATTTATAAATAATATTGTTTCTAATTTTTAAAAAATGTTCATTATTTGATAAATTTTAAGTTAGTATTAAGTGTTAATATAAGTAACAAAATGATTTAATATTTTTATTTAAATTTAAGTCTCTTATATTGTTTTTCTAATTTACAAAATAAATAATAATCTTTAACATTAGTTAAAAATATAAAAATATTAAATAAAATATAGGACATATCAAATAAAAAATATATAAAATATTAAATAAAATTAAAAAATCATTTTCGACTTTGAAATTGTAAAAAAATTTCAACTTCTAATTAAAAAAGAAAGTTAAAATACTTGTGACTTAAAAAAATGAAATCATCAACTTTTTTACAACTTCAATGAAAAAGAAAAAAAATAGTAAAATAGTTTATGGTTTTCTATTCAGAAGATACTCTACTACTTACTATTTTTTAAAATTAATTTAAATTTTGCTCTCATTTGATAATTTAAAAAAAAAAAATCCCTGGTGATCGTTTCGCCGCACCAAGTCATACAAAAACTCCCTGTTGCATTACACATAATACAAAGAGCAAATGAGATCAATCTCCGAGACCGACCCAAGCAGGATTCAAGTTCTTGACCCAAAATTCAGCATTAAGAAAGTAGTTTCATGTTTGAAAAGAGAAGTGAATAAACTTGGCTCAATCAAATATCATTTTATTATTAAGTGGACGATTTGAACATGTTTTATTAAAACACCTGCCGTAAACAACCCATGACCCAATACGAAAGCTTCGACAGCAGAATCTAGAATACCTAGGCGAAAAATCAGCACTGGTCGCCAAATTGATAACCAAATTGCCAAGGTCATGCATTTTAGAAGAAATGGCTTTTGTACAAATGAAGTATCTTACAATTCAGCAAACTAAGGGAACTACACTGATCTAATCAAAGATAATAATGTAATTATTGGGCCTAAAGAGCCTAATGCCCAAAAAATAATTATACAGAATGAATATCTATCAGAAAAAGAACTACCAAAGCGAAAGCTAAACTAAGCAGTCCACATATTCAGCTACATATTTTACATCAAAAGCAATTCACGCTGAAATGATAAAACATTTTTGTACGAGGAGGCAATGCTTCTGTAACGTGCCTTATAATGGGTCTCAATTGAATCTTAATGCATGCTCAATTACCCATCCAAGAAATATCCTGTTCGAAGCCCCCACCAAATACCTGTATCCAAACAAAAGCACATCAAAGATCAGCACAGGAACTGGGACGTAGAGAATCAAGACCCCACCAAATACCGCTTTTACCATTTTTATCTCTCCTTATATTGCTTCTTTGGGATACTTTTCTCCCCTAACATCCCTTCATATATGTCGTCCAAATTTATCTATAACATGTTATGCATTCTTCAATCTACCTAGTTAACTATTGTTTCAAATAAGAGAAAAGAAGGAAATATATAAATGAAAAGTAGATTTACAACTTAATGTACATGAAGCTAAAATGCCTATAATAAATGAATCAAGTGGGCTCATGTTTGTTGCTTCCTATATATTCATCTGTTCTTGGTCGGTTCCAAGCTTGAATTCACTTCTGTTCAATTCAGGTATCTTCTCTTAAAAATTATCAATGTAAAGTTCAAAACCACTAAGACTGTAATAGGCTGTTTGGAACGACTTGAAAGTACTATTTGTTTGTTATGATTGTTATCCCAAATTTCCAATTATTTTTCCCTTGTTCCAATTTAATTGCTTCATCATGGAGATAAAGAATGTGATTATTACATTATCATGTTTGGATTTTATAATTTTATTTCCTTTTTATTTTTCAAATAGGAGAAACTAGCAGGTTTACAAGTCTAAGCTTGAGAAGTAAATTCAACCCAAATTCAGGAATATAACCCCCAACCCAATGTTCTCACAATTTTACCAAGGCACACAAGTGATCTAAGAGGATAGAAATTTTCAGTAGAGACATTAGGATAAAAAAAAAGTTTCAGCCGATAATGGGTCAAATACTCACCACAAAAATTGTACCATGTAGGAACCACAAAACATATAAGTTCAAGACATAATCAACTGATTACAGGTTGAAATAACTTCTTGAATTCATCATAAAACCACCTGCAAAACAAGTCAAATCACTTAAGCACTTCAAAACAAAAAGAAAAGAAGAAAAATTGACAAGACCAAAATATCAACTCTGATTTTATTCACATTTTGTCCAGATTGAGTAAACAATAGGGTGGATATACCGGTAAATAAGGTGAAGTATCTATATCGGGTCAGCCCATATGTTATCTCTTTGTTAATGGGAAGTTAAAGTACTCAGATTAGACTAATGGATTATGTTGGTCTTGTTAGCCCTGTAATGTTTTCCGAGATGAGTAGGCTAACCGATGTTGTTATCAAAAGTGGCTGTTACCAAGGTAATTAATAGTGCGCAATAGCAGCAGAATGGCCACTGGGCACTACAGCCACATCTAGGGTTGTTAAATAGCCACTTCAGCAACACTAAAGTGCTATTGCATTACCAAACTCCTTGGATCCACAATTACGACTCCATCCGCTATTGTGGCTGCTATGGTAGTCGTGGTTGAGGCATAGACCCTGCATCCTCTTGTCATCTTTGGCAAGTCTCCAGCCGATTGAACTTTTGAATTAATATTATGTCAATTTTAGGCATTTATTTCTTCATACAACTTATTTTTTATGCATATATAATTGACATATATCATAATTCAATCGCTTTGTGACTTGTTATTTGCCTGTGATGCTATTCGCTATATGATATAGCAGATTATTAGCTTTCCGCAATTGATAACGCTGGCCACATTGTTGGGTGGCATTTTTGGGGTCACAGCCAAATCACAACCTTCTCGAGCATAATCACAGCACAATTGTGATGGGCTTCAAAAACCCAATTTTGCCCCTGCATTAGTGTCGTTTAGGAGGAGGGTGGGGTTAGGGGTGAAAATGACATTTACTCTGGTCATACATAAAACAAAAACAAAAAAATACCCCCCAGCAGCAACGCACCAACACCCTCCTCTTTCTTTCTCTTGCCCACCCACCCACCCACCCACACCAGAGATGACCTTTTCTCCGGGCAACTGCAAGTACAGTGCCGGCTGTTCTTCTTTCTTCCCCCCCAATTCAACCTGTTTCCAAGGTAATTAATAGGACACAATAGCACCACAGAGCGGCCGCTGGGCACTACAGCCACATCATTGCACGGCATTTTTGGGGTCAAAGCTGTGTCACAGCCAAATTGCAAGCTTTTCACATGCAATCGCAGCACAATTGTGATGTGTTTCAAAACCCAATTTTGCCCCTGCTGTAGTGTTGTTGAGGGGAGGACGGTTAAGGGTGCAAATGGCACTTACCCTCGTCATACATAAAAATACCCCCCCTCCCCCTCCAAATTCAGCAGCAACAACACCAACACCCTCCTCTTCTCTCTTTCTCTTCTCCAAAGACATCCTTTTCTCTTGCCATCCACCCTCACTCACCAGAGAGAACCTGTTCCCTGGCAATTGCAAGTACAGTGCGGGCTGCTATTCTTTCTTTGCCATTTCATTTCAGTCTTTGGCTTCCAGAATGTGCTATCCCAACCACTATAGCATATTTGGGGTTGGTCGCTAGATTGATTACAAGGGTTTGCATGAGAATGAAGGGAGTTTCCTTCATCATATACATGAAAGTCCTTGTTTGTGATTGCCCGCAAGGTCCAATTGACAATTAAGCTTATTCATTCTTTTCCTGGTAAGGTAATTATCCCAAAATTAAGGAGTTTTTCCGTTTAACCCTTTTGAATCAAAATTTCATCAAATTGAAATAAAAATAGTAAACATGACTTTCTTAATGCTCAGTCAAATTGGCAAGCAGCATGAAAATGTGTTTCAATTTTCAAATTTTCACCACCAATGGCAAGCCTAAACGATAATTAAAAACATTTTATCTCCCATTTCATACCCAGCTATTTGTTTCATCTCCCTGATTTCTATCATTTTCTACAAAAGAATACCATGCGATAAATTGTAATAATATTTTCTACTTGATGGCTGCATTACAAATACAAAAAATTGTATAAAACTATTAACTTGAATGACACAGGCACAAAGTAAAACAAAATAAAATAAAAACTCTTTAGAATGATGGATGTATATAAAGAAACAAACCTGCATATGAAAATGGGCTGCACTCTAGAACTATCCTCATTTCCTAACTGACATCGCCTGTCATTTTCTTGTTTAAATTTATCAGATGGGAGGACTTCACATGGCCCTTGAATAGAGCTAGCCATTTCAGTTCTATCACTATTAGATTCATAAACCTTCAACAAAGAAAAAATATATATAAGAAAATATCCATACACAATATATGGTTCTGAATGGTGAGCATGTCCAAGATGTGGAGCGTAATCATTTGATTGGAATATCAAACAAAATAGAAATTAACTGTATAGGTTACAGGTTCAAACCAATAAACAGTTTATGGAGTACAAGTGCATGTAAATCAATCTAGCTTTAGATAAAAACTGATAGTTAACATACCAATAACAAACTTCCACCCTTGCATGAAATGCATTTATATCCATCTAATAAAAAAGACACATCTATTTATAATTTTATATATTAATCTGTATGTATAAAAAATACCTCGTTGACTTCAGATATACATGGATGACCAATATTCCCTGGCAAATCATCAGGAAAGTAGCAGTTTGTCACCTTAACCCACTTTAACCCAGTTTTGCAGTCTTCCCACATAGACTGAAAAAAAGAATGGAATAAATCCCTATGTTAAAGTTCTAGAAATTTATAAAAATAACATTCCACACAAGGGTTCAAATCAATCAAAACACAATAGAAGCAGTAAAGTACACCAAAACAACTTTTTTGGTATTCATATCTACTTCACAATTTTTCAGCTAAATTTCTACAGGTATGATATAATCAACTGCTAGACTATAGTGGAAAGCATGATGATTTGCTTGCCTGGAGTTTAGAAGGAGTTAGTTTCCCATGGCCAGTGGGAAAAAGAGCATGACCCTGCAGCCTATATGTTACTCCATCAACACAGCAAG
The DNA here is from genome assembly GCA_013407115.1 of Glycine latifolia. Classification (NCBI taxonomy): domain Eukaryota; kingdom Viridiplantae; phylum Streptophyta; class Magnoliopsida; order Fabales; family Fabaceae; genus Glycine; species Glycine latifolia. Next base: position 1,712,504 of record CM023942.1, read on the forward strand.
ATTGGTAATACTTTTTCTCATCTACAAGTTGTACTACATCACCAATCCATTCTACAGCATGTGAACTATCTGAAGATAATGCAGAGTGCTGTCTACCATCAGTATTAGTTCCAGAAGATCCAACAGAGTTTGCAAGTGCAGCATCTTGGTCATCACGCTTGATATCATAAGTTAAATTTTCTTCTCCATGAGATTCCTTCTGTTGATTATTCATCATATTACTGTCGACGTGTTTATCTGATGATACTTCAGCATTGTCTTGTGACATTGTATGTTCAACTTGAAAATCTTGTGATGATTGCAGATTTTCACACTTAGCTAGCTCAGATAATTTAGGAAGAGACTCAGATTCCAAAGTCTCTTTACCAGTCAAAACTTTAGAATTTATTTGCTGAGCAGAATTTTCACCTAGCAAGCAAGGGGAAGGACTAGAAGCTGCACTAAGAGATTTCATAGAGCTGTTTGGATCAGGCTTCTTATCAATAGCTTCAATGGTGGATGAAATGCCAGTCCCTTGCATATCTTTGGTATCTGGTATCTTTGATTCGGATGACAACTCAACATTGTGATTGCCACTGGAAACAGTTGTAACAGAGCTCCCATTTGTTGCTAACGTCTGTGGGGTGACCTTTGGATCGATGTTCTCTACTTTCTTCTCAGAACATGGTTGAACACCACCTGCATTAGAGGGCAATTTTGGTGGTGTGTTCGAGGATCTCATGACACGACCATATTTTGGAGGCAAAGGCTTTCCACCACTTAAACTCAAGCACCTCATACAATGCCAATCAACTCTATTATGAATTCCTCTCAAGACTGATGGCTGCAGGCACTTCAAGTGAAATCCCTTTTCACAAGCATCACAGAGAAGTACAGTATCAACCTCATTGACACTGAGCTCACACATCTGACATGTGAAAGCCTTATTCATATAATCCCTTGATGGAGGAGTCCACGTGGGATGGACAGGAAGCTTTGGTTGTAACACTTTCTGGACAATCTTAGCAATATCAGTATGACTAGGAATCAAAGGAGCCTGAACAATGTTTGTGGCCTGTAATGGCTGGTGTGCAGTAGGTAAATTTCCAGGGGCTGTTTGAGTGATAAATGGTCTAAAGCTCGGGTCTGTTGTTATTTGTGGCCCTGCCCTTGATACAGTTGCATCAGGTGTTCCTCCAACCTTGACAGAGTTATGAACAGGTACCTTGTTTTCTGATGCACTTCTAGCTAATGAAGCAGCTTGAGTCTGCATAGACCATGTTGGAGCATTCACCAAAGGTTGGTTTGCAGATGAATTTGCTACAGTTTAAAAGTTCTAACACTCAGTTGCCAGTTTCAATTTCATGACTAAAATGTCATAAGATACACTCATGCACATTATAAAGATACAATAGAGAGTAGACTACCACCTTAAGCTGAGGAAAAAAGAGAGAAGAAAATGCCAATATATATTTAAAACCTGAATGCCAGCTTTCCATAACAGTTACATACAAATAATAGAGATTGAAAGAGAAAAAAGACAAATGAAGGTAGTTTAATTCCAGACTCTTGAAAAACAAGGAAACAGGAGCAACATCTGCTAGGAGATTATAACCATTCAATAACCTCACAATAGACATATTCACCTAGATATACACCAGTTCAGTCAACTTTCAAAATACATCATGCATCACTCCAAGGTGTACATTGAAGAAACTCCTGTAAGTATACATCCATAAAATTACAGCACTTTATTCTGAACATTCATTTAATATTATGTGTTTTATTTGCTTCACAGTAAAATAAAATCCAAGTCAATGTGTTCAATCCACACTCCATCATTCAATGAAACATATTGCACTGTCAATCATTCATCAATCGCAAATGTAACTCCACCAGTCCTTGGAAGTTGGATCTGGTGAGGAGCTTCAGAAGACAATACCTTGGACTTGCAGCATGTAAGGAGACCCATTTGATCCTCCATCAGCTTTGAACTGTGGGCGTTCAACTTTAGGCAATGCTATGGAAGATGAATTTCTCCCCAAGAGACTGCTAGGCATCACACCAGAAACCACTGGTGGTCTTACTTCATTGCCGGTTACTTGATATTGCAATGCTGCAGAAGATCCCGCAGAAACATGGGCAGGAATAGGCACTACGGTACCCATAGAAGGGATTGCTGGATGGCTTGATTTATCAGAAGGAAAAATTCGAACAACATGTGATGGCACACGATTGTCAGCTGGTCCACCGATGTTTGTTTGCAAGGGCTGAGATGTGTGTGTTGTAGAAGGTGTAGAAGGTGCAGAAAATTTCTTTGCTTCTTCCATCTGGGAACCAAAATAATAGTAAATAAAGGAGAAAAAACTAACCAAAAGAAAAGGCATAGCATCATTCTTAGCATTACATGCATACTATAAATAAATTAATGCTCTTACTTGTGCGTGGAAAAAAAAAATACTTCTCTAATTAACAGAGTTCAACATTCCAACAAACTTGACAAAAAGCCCACTCAAGAAGGTAGTTTAAGATTAATAAGAGTGGCAACACAAAATTAACCGAAAAATAATCCAATACTAGCTTAGCCAAACCAAGCCAAGTAATTAAAGCTTATAAGTATACAGTGCTCTGGTTAAAAGATTCATTTTTCCTCCATAAAAAAATACAAAACAATTGCATAAAAATCGGGTGAATCTCGTAGTGCCAGGAACACGACATTCTTAGGACACGTTTGGTAATGCGTTTACTACAGAGTTACGCTTGTTTTCAGGTCAATATTGGAAAAAAAATTGTGGAAGCTACATGTTGTTGCTTCTAAATTACACACGTGCGGGACGCATATCCAAACACACTGCTATCCTCATTTTCTTAACTCGGACACATTCACAACAGCCAAGATAGACGTAATGTAATATTCCTTAAGCACCTATCATAACAACGTTGCACAGAAATCAATAATTCAAAACAACCAACACACACATAGGCTTTAACTTCAGCAGCTCACTTGAATGAGATGATATTTCTTTTAATTCTACATATATGTTCACTAAATAACAAAACAAGTGAGTCAAAAGCATGATGAGTGTTAATTGAGCAGAGAGAGAGAGGGTTGGTTACCTTCCACTTAGCATGGGAATACCTCTCGGCAATGGACATCTTGGGAGTTCGAAACCCTAATCTCTGGTCCTTAAGCTTGGAGTTCAATCCGAGATCCTCGATGACGGTGCCAATAGCTTCCCTGGCGACAATATCCTTCGGAGCCAAACCCTCGCAGAGGCTCGCCAGCTTGGCGCGAGCCTCCCTCATGAGCTCGACCTCGGCGTCGGAGGGCTTCCTCCCGGCGCGCACCGTGGCCATGGTGGAGAGAACAAGCACAATCTCCGCAACTCTCTTCAATTCGGCGCCTTCGTCTAATTTAGGTTTCTTGGCGCAGCGCTCGTCGGAGTCACCGTTCAGAAGCGGCGGAGGATGCTGCTGCTGCTCCTCCGGTTGGGGATCGGGGACGGCATCCTCCATGGGAGGGAAACCCTAGAGAGAGAGAGAGAGAGAGGGAGAGAGAGAGAGAAAGGAAAAGAAAGAGGTTTGAATTGGATGGGCTAATTAAAATTTTGGCGGGTAAGTGAATGTGTTTGAGAAATGAGAGGGATGAAGGAAGGTGAGTGAGGTTTGGGTTTGCGTTGCGCGTGTGTAAGTAATTAGGTATTGGGATGGGTTAATAGTAGTGAGTTGTGTTAAAAGAAAGAGAACGAGTTGAGTTTGGATTGCCGAGCAGAGCGATCCCTAGAGAGAGAGAGACGCCCACAGAATACAAAAATAAAAGGGCTTTTTGGCTATTTAATAACCCTCTATTTTAACTCCTTCCGCCCAACTCGTAACGCGACTCACCGAGTTTCCCACTTTCCAGATCACCATTCAAAAATTGTTTTTTTTAATAATGTAAATTAATTACTAGTACTACTACCGTTTTATTTCGTATAGAATAAATGTTTATTATCATATAATTAAATTTATAAAATATATTTTAAATGTGTGATAAATCATTTAAATTGAGATATATTGTTTTTTCATTGGCAAATTCTTTTAAAAACTATTGAAATTTAATTTAGATATAGAGGTAAAAGAAGGAAATTTGAAATATAAACTTTTTTTTTGCCTAAATTGCAGGTAGAACTATCAAAGTAGGTCAATCCATATCCCCCCCCAAGTTAATCTTAGCTTGTGTGGGTTATGAACAGAAAAAACCTAGTCCATTTGTCTTTATATTTAAAAGTTCACCCCATTTTTTTACGTAACCATATATAAGCTTCTTTTTTTTTATAAATCATGTATATTATGAGAGTTAAGGATGAACATAGGTTCCGGTTAACTTGAAAAGTATAATTAGTTTGTGGAATTAGAGGTGATAAAAGAATTCATTTATATGTGATTTATGTAATCCATCCATGTAAAATACTTTAGTCAATTAGAAGTTGAAGATACTCTAAACAAGGAGGAGTAGAAGATACTTTAGCCTAAGCTAAACTGAAGATATTTTGGATAAAGTTGAGCTGCAGTTACTCTAAGATTGATTTGAAGATACTTTAGATGAGGTTGAGTTGAAATTATTATGGTCAACAATAAGCTGAAGTTATTTTGAGTTAAAATCAAGTTGAAATTACTTTGGTTGAGATCGAGTTAAAGTTACCCTTACTTGAGATTGAGTTGTAAATACTCTAAACGAGGTTAAGTTAAAATTATTTTAACCAATGTCAAGTTAAAATTACCATGTTTAAGGTGAAGGTGAAAATACTCTAACCAAGGTCATGCTAAAATTACTTTGATCTAGATTGAATTGAAAATATTCTAATCGAGCCTAAGGTGAAGATATTCTGGTCAAGGTGAGAATATTTTGGCTAAGATCCATGTGAAAATACTTTAGCCAAGGTGAAGATACTTTAATCAAGACCATTATGGATGAAAGAACTCTCTCTTTTTGAATATTTTTTTATTTTAATCCATGACATGTTATCATTTGTTCTTTTTTTAAGTATAGATTACATGTAATTTTTATTAGAAATAATTCTTTTTTGATTGGATAAAATTATTATAGATTACAAAATTCTCTTTTCAAATATTTAAGACTCTTATTAAACTAGAATAATCTTGTGTAAGCTGATCTCCACGTTCAAAGTTCTTTTTTTTTTCATATCAAATGTCTTTATATAATCTAGCATTTTCCTAAAAAGATTAATCTCTAATTATTAGGAAAAAAATACAGTAAGTTTTATGTACACTTAAAAAAATGGTTAAAGATGAAATTAGAAGTTTATTCGTAAATTTGAAACTATCATATTTAGTGCATGGGAACAAACTAACCTCAAGTATTTCGCATATTCTTTTGAGAATTTGAGACCTAAAAATCTTATTGGTTTGAGATTGCATTTAACATGACTCAAAAGTAGAATTTTGGAGTTCTAAGCCAAGTGTATGATACATAAAGTGTACGCATGTGGTCTATAAAAGAAAAATGTATCTATGTTCCAACACACTGCTATTATAGTTGTTTCGCTCATTTGATAGTGGTGGAGAAATAAATGTTTTTAATTTAAAATAATTAGTATATGTTATTTGATAATACCTGGGAAAAGAAAAATACTAATATAGTATGATACATCAAACAAAAGTTAATATTATTTTCACAAATTTACAGAGAATAATACCAATCCCTGATTAAAATTAATGAAGAGCCCAGGGCATTCCAAACCAATAAGGACGTTTGACTATTGGCAGTTTTTTCATGTAATCTTCAGGACAGCATGATTTTCAACAGGTAAAATCCAGAGCTACACCAATGATGAAATACATCCAGAAATGGACTCGTGTGCATGTTCTTGTCATTCACTCTTCACAGCTATCTTGACAAGTTGTTCATTACCCTTATCACCACTCACTAAGTACACAAAGCAGACAGATCTCTGATCAGAGCATGCTTATGATTCATAAGCTGGTAATTGTTTGAGATAGTAGTCCCCTAAGAAAGAAACATCACTACACACAGTAATCCATGGGGGAGCATACAATATACGAACATTCTTAATGGCAAAACCATTAATTGGCAGTGGAATTCCTCTCAATAACTGCGAGTTCAGGTATGGTATGATGACGGCCTTGAGGAAGGTTGATGTCACTGACTGTAAATGTTTACACAGTTAAAGAGTAAGATTCATCATAGTCGATATATAATAACTAAGGTTTAACATATTTCAAAATATAAATGGAGTGGTTTATATGTGCACATGAGATGAAGGTACATATGTGCTAAACCATGTGCAGAATTTTGATTTATGAATGAATCAGTAAAGTGAAATTTGAAAGGCTAAAGGTTGTAAACGGGTTGAAAAGTTCTTGATGGTTAGTACACATGTTATCAGCTCAATGAATTATTGCCCGTAAAAAAAGATATTGCATGTCTACCCCCTCCCCTGGGGTCTTTCCCTCAAACTATGGCAGTGTTGTAATTTGTAATATCTTGGAAATAGACCAAAACATAAACCTGACACCTTGAATATATCATATATGTTTAACATATGGTTGCAAATGTGTCACTTTGGAATTTCACGTGACAATAAATCAAGTTTGTATACCACTGCGGTCTCTCTAATTGAAACAGAAAACACTCATGGATTGATTCACTTTCCTAGACTAGTCCCTGAAAAAAGAAGGAATTTTTTGTTCGTATTGTTAAATTTCATCCAATTAGTAGTAAAGGTAGTTTCACACATAAAAAAGGCCACTAGAAGAAGCACTAATGAGGAGAGTAGATTGCATGGCTTTTAGTCCTATGAAAAAGGGAGAGAGAAGACCAAGAAGGACATTGGAGAAAGTTGTTCAAAAGGATCTCATGATGAATGATATCTTTGAAGATTTGGTCTTTAACTGGGCCTAATGGCGTCATATAATCCATATAGCAGACTAGTGGGATAAGGCTTTTGTTGTTGCCTTGTTGTTGTTCAATTTCATCCAATTTCATATCAAAATACAAAGCTGCAAGCTGATCACAATTATTCCAATATACCTGAATCAAATTCATGTGCAGTTTCCCTATTTTACTCCATTTCAAGGATGTGGAAAACTTTCTCAATTTAAGCCAACCAGCTAGATTGTTTCCTACGATTTCCACAGCACAAGAGGCACTAAAATCCTGTACCAATAACCAAGATTAATGGACTTGTTAGATAAGATAATGATCATGTGTCATGGTTACCTCTTTAATTCTACAAAAGAAAGAACTTTTTAAGAAAAAGAATCTTAGGCATGGACAAAAGAAAGTAGGCAACTACGAATTTAATTAGAAGATAGATGCAAGGTTATGTGTGTGTGTATGATGACAAAAATGTTGGAAAGCTTGAATTTCATATAGCTTAGTCAGAATGTAGACACAGTATATTATGAGGGATGGCTACTTAAACAGTGTAAGCTTCATAAAATTTTAAACTATCCACTTCAATATTGACTTCATTTAAGCATACCACCGAGATGCATGCAACAGGTATGACTTCACCATCTTCCAGAACATCAATTGTTATATCTATGAAAATATTGACACCGACATCTTTGTTTGTCACTTGTATATCTGGTGGAGAAGATACAGAGATATTAAGATTCATGTCGTCATTTGGATATTTTTTGTATAATTGTGGAATAAGGAATCTCCATTCAGCAGTGTTCAGAAGGGCCTGATCAGGGAGTTCATCAACAATCCATTGCATACTATCTGCCTGAGCACAAGAACAACAAACTATCAAAATTATATTTCAGTTTATAATAACATATAAGTATCCAACGTAAAAGCTTGAAGTGAAAAATGTTAACTGGAGCAACCCAATTAATACATCAAAGCCTAACCAGTATCAACACTACTATTTTAATCTTTCTCATAAAGGATTCAATCCTACTGATGTTGTGGTGAAACTGAGTAATGCAAGGTCTATTTGATGTCAGTAAGCAATCCTTTTATTTCCAAATTCAGAGCAATTCCAACAAAAGGTTCCATGACCAACCCTAATTATTAAAGAACTCAGTCCCCTGATATGTACGAATAAATGATGCAAGAAAGCATGCAAACTATAGAATAACAAAGAAATTGTTTCTTCTGCAGATTCTAGATAATGCCAAAGCCTAAAGTAACAAGTTAACATATTATGATTCACTTGAAATATTTAGGTGGAAGAAGTGAAACAAGTAATATTGTTTTTTGATGCATCAGAACAAATGCAACAAGTAATATCATGCTATTATACATCACGGATATAGCTTAAAATAAAAAGCAGAAGGGGGGAAGGGAAAACTGCATTTATTGGACTAATCCATGAAAAAAAAATGTAAGAACTTCAGAAACTTACAGTGAAGTAAACCATGGAACCGGATTTGAAAACACTTTCGTGTAATGAAATTGTTATCATCTTTGGTGAACTGTCACCACAGGAAGCAGAAAGGTCTGATCCTCTGCGGTAAGCTTGAGGTACCAAAACTTCATTTCTCCCTGTGAATAAACCATTAATTTCTAATTCAATAGCAGAATCACTCAGCACCGGGTTGTCCATGAAAGAAACATTTAGAGCAGCAGTTTCGTCTAATGGGATTGTTTTTGGAAGAGATTGCAATAAAAGGTCAAGAGCTGATATCCCCTCATTTATTTTCTTAGAAATTGCCTCTTCAACGGCAGATGCTATATTTCCTGCAAAAGCATCTACTAGCCTGCAAAAAAATTGATATAGCTTTATATTCCCCAGAATAGTTTTTGTTGCAGAAGATAACGGTAACACTCTTATCTGGCCTCCCAGTTTCAGGTCCCACACTGACTAAAGATTAAAGTATTACAGTAAAATTGAAACATAGCTCTGGGACTATAGCTGTTTACCAAAGGCCTCCCCATGGATAGCCTTAATCAGCAATAAAGGAACATAATTGTCTAAGATAGAGCATGTCTAAGAGTTCCTAATTATCAAAAACCATGGCTTAAGAAGGTTCCTTACACTTGATAAAGCCAAGCTGCTCCACCGTGCAACTTGATAGATAAATCTCTAACATGACATCCAGAATCCAGGAGATTCCACTTAAGAGTTCCTTCTTGGTTTCTTAAATTCACAGTAAGTCCCACTTGCAAATCATTAACCTTCTATCATAGCACAACACTACAGAATGAGGAATATAATTGACTAAATAGGTAAAAAAAATAATTATTTGCACAAAATTACATTACTCACACAGAGTTTTGGCTATCAGATACTGAAATACACGTCTTTTATTGTTCATCTCAAGACCCTATCATTTTTTCTTCTTTTTTTAATATCTCCATTATCCAGTTTCAATTATATTGAACGAGCTATGCTTTAATAAGTTGATCTCACTCCAATTGCAGGACAAGGAAAAGGAAATTTCAACCACAACCTCTTTAAAGCTTCAGTCAACAACCAGGCTAACCAATCTTTATCAAAATAACCAACTTCAGGAAAACATTTATTATTTAGTTCAAGCTCAAACTTTCTAATTAAAGCACAATGCAACAAAGCAAATTATAAGCAATCAATTAAAACGGTGCAACTTTAAAAAAAAGATAAAGAGTTTAACTTTTACAGTGGCAACCAATCAGTGAATATGATTTTAAAAGTAATTATTGTAAAATTCAACAAACTTACTATACAATTTGTGATTGGATGATAGTGTAAAATACTTTAGACATGAGTGTGTAAACTATGTACTCATAGAGATAAAAGGTAAAGTACTCAGTATACAATAAAAGTGAGTAATATTCTAGATTCATATACCTTTACAGTAGCGGTTCCACTGTCCGAAATTCCAATTGGGACTAACCAACTGCTAACAGAGTACCTCCAGTTCAAACTCAAGTCAGCAGTGGCACCAGAAACGACAAGAGCAGTGCCTGTCTCTCCAGTATTAACAGATGAAGAATTAACTTGGATATGATTGATAGTGATGTCAGAAAGAACCACTTTGGCTTTTCCAACAAGAGGGACTTGCACAGTCCTCTCAATTTCGAACGCGTGACCACCGGTTTCGCCTCAATTGGACATCCCAGTCAAAAGTTATGACCTTCTGAAGTTTCTACACATCGCGTTGTAAAATGACACGTATCTCAAAATGACACGTGTTGCCACCTCCTGAGTCGCGTTTTCCAGGGACGTGACCGAGCTCCATTCACATCGTCCCTGGACGTGATTAAACACGTCCTATGTGCGCGTATTTGACTGTAATAGATTTGTAAATAAGTTTCAAACAGCAATATTCTTGTAATTTTTTTTTAAACTGTAATATTTTAATTTTTTTGCCGGTATAGTACTGATCATTGATTAATATATAACAATATGTGAGCTCGAGACCCATGCGACCTCTATGTTTACGCTTCAGTATATTCTGATTTCTAACTTTTGAAATTGCATTATTTCACAATGCTCCCGTTCCTGCTTGTATTTATCAGTTGATTTTGATTGAAATGAGGTAACAGTTTTTGTCACAAAAAAAGCTTTAATCTTGTATCCTCTAAAAAAAAGAACTTAACTCTTATACAAGTACATACAACTCAACTAAGTAAAATTTGTTTTATATTTTTGCCTTAAATACATGTCTTGAAAATATAAAACACATTTAAAACTTACCGGAAGATTTATAAGAAGATAAAATAGGAGGATATAACGTTACACAATTGAAAATACACATGCACCCCATCCTTATCCAGGCCAACCACATCCCACAGACATGTTAAAATAGAAGTGCATGATTTACTTATTGCTTAAATGAAGTTTTATTTTTTTTAAAATTCACAATTTTGATCTTCTATTTTAAAATAAAAACATTTAATTATATACTATAAAAAAAGATTGCAATTTTGGATTAATTAAATCACTTTTTGTTGATACCTTAAATAAAACATGTTAAATCTACAATTCAATTGGACCAAAATAAAAGAAACAAAATACAGAAAATTGAAGATTAAACTAAAATTGTAAATTATTTAAAAAATGATAAATAATTGCCTCTATTTTAAAATATGGAAATCAAAATTATGAATTCAACAAAACAAATGAACCAAAATTGTATTTACAAAACTAATAATGTAGTAAGAAAAAGTCAAGGTCTTCTTAGGCTGATGGTGAGTTTGTCCTTTGCTGTTTCCCAAATGAGAGTTGCTATTTGATACGAAAGTGTTAACAAAAGATAGGCACGGAACGAAATTTGTTTCCGATGAAAATACAAAAATATCGACCTTTTGACAATAATAATGGTTCGTCCAAGTACGGATGCCCCTCGCCACTCCCCCAAATGAAAGTTGTTTGCGGCCTTTTGTACTCTATTGGCTCAAAAAAATCTATTCAAAGTGTTCATACAGATGCAGGGGAAAGGGGAACCAGATCACTATCTTATTGTTTCTTATGCTGCAATTGCTGTCATGTACCTCCAGCTTTCACAACTAAGTCCAGATAAGTGAACCTTCAAATTCAAATTCAGGCAAGGCAATATTTCAGTACAAATCACCAGGTGTAAATATTGAGCAATAATACATTTACACGTAAGACATAAATTGAAGATAATGAAATTTTATGGCCCAAACATGATAACCAAAACTCAACCAGTGGGTTTATTCCACAGATTATATATTTGGAAAATTTTTCCCAATATTCCCTGATCCAATCCAATCCTCCTTCCTAATCAAGTTTTCATATATGCAAACGTCATTTTCCCTCTAAACCCTCTGTTCATCACAGCTTTTGAATGAACAAAGGTAATAACAACATATTGCAAATCACATACAAATTCACAATACTGCTATTGATACTAAAGATGGGTGAAGCAGACGGATGGGATGCAGAACTGATTTGTCCTTCACTGATTCCTCCCGAGTCAGACATCATCATCTCCTTGATTCAAGTCTCCCACATCAATTTAAGCATATAGATTATAGAAACAAAGAAATCCACTTCATAAAAAGTAATCTGGTGCTGGTTTCTTAGCAGGAGTTCCTCTTGATTCCTACATTCCATTAAAATAATGAAAATCAATTTGGCAATTTCACAATTAAATTTCCACGGGATCATATGTTAGCGAAGAACAAGGAACACCAATTGTTTGCTTAAATATGCAAAGATAGAACAATCCAAATGAAAACAAACTGATAAGTAAACAAAGTAGGATAAAAGACATTCTTATAGTACTGAACCCAAGGTCATATGACAAGCACATTCTTAACCACATGAATCAATGAATTTGACAATATAGGGATTGAAGCTCATATTGCTACAATTTGAGAAAATTGGTATAGCTCACTCTGCGTAGGGAATTCACAATGGCCATAAATATCAGGTGATTTTGCCTACAAACCTGTGGAGCAGCTTCAAACACCCGGAATTGCTTATTAAGATTTCCATCCAACTCCAGAATTGCAGCTACATTGCCACATCTATGACAAAGATGAATAGTCTCTTACTAAAAACACCAGAACACAAATAAGAAAAAACATTTTAATAGATTAGCGGATTAGGTACCTGTAGCAATAATTTGGAGCTGACCAGACAGTAACTATCTGGTTATTGAACATCCATTTATATCCTTCCATTACCAACTGATGTGCACGACATATATAGTCAATGTTATTGGAGTGGTTAAAGGAAGTAACAACACTGCCACCAAATAAGTAACCAGCTCCACGGGGACTAAGACCCCAGCCATCCACAATATCTTCAGGATCTGACCATAGGAGGTCACACATGGCACCATCATGAGGTACTTCTTGCTTCCGATCAATGGTTCGTATCTAGATATCAACAATAAATAATATTGCTAGTGTACAATCTAAACAAAGACAAACAAAAGAGGGTAAATTTCCTAACCTGATCCAGTGTTGAAATGGCAGGAGAAAGACCGCCATGAACACTGAAAATCTTGTTTTCAATTAGGGCAGACAAACTGCAGTTTGTCGTTATCAACATAGGGAACTATTAGTGGAAGAGGCAAGCTATACCAATTAAATCTGTAAGTGCAGTTAAGTTTTCTTACAAGCAACTTGACACAAAAATGTTTCCATTTATACCTCTTATCTCTTAATTTTTGGCTATTTCTATGCACAAGAAACGCTTGCATTTTAACACTTTTTTCGACACTCTGAAGTCTGAATGTTGTTACAATAGAGATTCTATCTAGGATTGAGAAGCAATGAAAGATCATCAACCATGTGATTGTACACGGATCAAAAAATCCTACCAAAAATATAAAAGTATATTTTAACATAAAAGTATGATAATGTAATTAATTTAGACACATAATAATACCACAAGACTTAGGTAACAATTCAGATATTTATTTTGTAGTTAATGTCTTATTAATAATAATGCATCTCGTTTTACATTTGATAATGATTTTGGGGGAGGGGAGCAGAAAGCATACTGGACTTAGAAGCCAGTCCAAAGATTAAAAAGACGTACATTAAATGAAGGCCCAAATCAAGCCCAATTCATGACTTTTATAAGCCAAAAAATTAAGGACAGGGAAGAAGATCAGATCGAATCAGAAACGCTCAAACAAGAAGCAGAGAACAGAAGCACTCAACACTGAATCAGTAGCCACTACAAAGATCAGAATAGAGAAACAGGGAAAATTCTCAATTTCTGGTAAGCCAAGCCAAAACAAGCTTGAAATAGAGAATAGATGGCAGAGACAAGTTCGAATAGAGGGAAATGGCTTGATATGGAGTGTCACATGAAGAAACGGAGGAGAGATTAGGGCAAAAATATAATCTTTTCCCCACCAGTAACCAGTTCATAAAACCTAACCCACAATTTCACAGCTCACTCTGCAACTCGTTGAAGATAGATCATTCCACAAGCTCATGAGCTGTCACCGTAATCCCACTCTCGTACAATTCTACATCTAAACAAGAGCACAGAATAGCCACAAAACTAGATCATATGATCCTACAGGTAAGATTGACAACACTGCTCTCTTTATTATTGAATTGAATACCATTATATAATACATGGAATTTACTTAGTAATGGAAAGAGTGATTAGAAAAGAGTATTAAATATTTGCTAGCATTTTCTGGCTATACACATATTAGACAAGGCTGTCAAAATAACCAATCAATGGATTTTAAAAGCACCCACTCAAACTTATTTCCCTTTCAAAATAAACGAAGACAAGCGACTAAATCATCCTTCTTATTTTAACCCAGCTCAAGTTCACCCAAACCCCTTTCCCTCTTAAAATAGAAAGGCAATGTTTACATTGTGCAAGTAATTTCAAGCATGAATTAGACACTTGAAAGAATAATAAAGAAAAATAGTCCACAATTTTCTTTCTAAAATGATAATTCCAAAGAAAAACAAAACAGGCAGTCCCTGTGCCCATAAAACAAACAGACACTACAAGTAACAAGAGAGGAATTAGCAATTGCATGGCATGGAAAACACAATTTGCAGTGAGAGACCATTTCAGAATTTTTGTAGCAAATCAAGAAACTTTTGAGGAGAAGTAGCTCCCAATGCAAGACTCAAATCAAGTAATGTTTATATTAATATCTCGATCAGCTTTATGCCACCAAAAGAAACTTATGTATAAAATCTGGTGATTTATCAGATATTCGCAAACCTTAAGTAGTCGAATATATCAGTACAATATCTCCAGACATTGACTGAACCATATTTTCGAAGGCACTCATCATAGAATCCATATACCTGTCAAATGATGGATATTGAATAAGTAATCTGGAGACATGAAATATTTGAAAAAAATTTAGTGTCTTTCCCACTTTTCTTCATCATGTTTACGAAAAGGATTTCTTTCTTTCTTCTACTTTAGCTGATTGACAAACCTGAGTGATCTGACGGCTTTCATGGTTTCCCCTAATGAGTGTTATCCGATCTGGATACCTCACCTGATTGTATGTCATTAATTAGTTACAACAATAATGAACAAAATGAAAGAAGCATCATTAAGAGCACAAAAAGAATGAGTAGTTCAACATCTGACAGAACCTAATTGTCGAAGTCAAAAAAGCCTTTATCATTTGTTTTTCTTCTTTAGTTCTTTTAAAAAAATGATAAGAAAAAGAATTCATCAAGAGACAAAGTAGAAAGACTGAGGACTTTGCATCCTCTTAGAAAATAGATTAAAGAAAACAGAATAGACAAAAGAACATAAGCTCAAAAGCAAAGAGTAGTCCTTGTATTTTATAGACAAAGGAGTCCCTTGAGCAAGCAATGAGAGTGCAAATAAAATCCTGTCTGACAAGAGAGTGAAAGGACAAAACTGCTGAGCAAATTTCACTCAATTCAAATGCACAAAACAACAACCAAAAGAACAAATTCAAAATTTTATTCTCCTTTTTACTGATAAAACCTTAATACCAGACCAGATTAACAAAACATCATCAATAACAAAGCATCCTTATATTACTCACATTATCTCACACAAAAAACTTGTAGAATTTCATTCCAACAATAGCACAATGTGTTCCCAAAAGAGAAAAAGATTAAAAAGTTAACTCAAAGACAATATATGCAGTGACCACCAAGCCCATGGCTCAGAGACCAACCACATTTCTGTTGTAATCATAGACTAAACTCACTGAAACATTTTTTAAATTGTTGCAAGGCGGCCAAAACAGATCTAACAAACAGAAAAGGCATAAAATAAATATACAAACCCCACAAGATGTTTCTAACTTGCAGTTTTAACATAAGAAAACATCATAAGAGAAGAATAGATAATCACCTTAAGAGCGAGCAGAAGCAGAAACGTTTCAACCGAGTAAAACCCTCTATCAACAAAATCCCCCAGGAACAAATAGTTAGTTTTGGGGCAATCCCCTCCTACTTTGAAAAGCTCCTTCATGTCATAAAACTGACCGTGAATATCACCACATATCTACACAAACCAGAAGCAGGATCATAAAGAAGAGTGAAACCGAACTGCGCCGTAATAGAAAAAACACTTTCAGTGTGCTCCCATGACAGCACCAAACATGAATTTCGTAAGTAGGTCTAAATAAAAAGACACGAAAAACACCAAACCCCCATGAAAGAATGACACTAAACCTTTCTCTCATGACTATATATGACATTTATAACAAGCCCTAGATAGATTGAAGTCCCAAGTAAAGTAAAGTAGTTATCGTATTGAACTAAAATCCAATGAGGTAATTTTGTTGAGTGTGAGATGAAATCAAAAGTAAATCGAAAGGCAGAAAGAGGAAAAAGGGGTAGAGTGACTAACGGTGACAGGAGCGTCGACCCTTTGAACGTTGCTCTCTTCGACGAGGATTTCCATGGCTTTGAGGCAGAGCGCCTTCACTTCAGACTCCTTAAGAGGCTCACACCTCTTCAACTGCTCTATTTGCCTGTCCAGGTCTGAAGATGATGACATCTCTCTCTCTCTCTTCTGCTTCAAGCTTTCCTCTGTATTTTCCAAATTACTCACTCCCTACTCCCTTCCTTCCTTTTCATTTTTTTTTTCTAACAGAGTTCCTGCACCAGATCTTATATTCTACTATGAGTTTTAATTCTCTCTCTAATTTTTATTTCTTTTTAATTAGGTCAACAATCAAGACTTTGGAGTATATTGAATTAAGATTTTTCTTTTGTAAATAAATTTTATGATTTTAAGGAACACAGTAAAAAATCTGAGTATTCAATTATGATTTTTTATAATTTATAAAAAGTTTTTTTAAATTTAAAAATATATAAATTTTGATAAATTAACTTTTAAGATGAATTTCATTATACGTTTTGGTATAAAATATTTATCAAATAATTTTATTTAAATCTTTCAAACTTTTCTAGATTTTTTTCTTTTTTTATTGAGGTTATTAGGTTTTTTTTTCCTCTCATAATACATCATCTTATTTCTTTAATATTTTTTAAGATACATATGTATATCTATTTCTCTTATTCTTTTAAAATAAAAATATCAAATATATTTTTTTCCTTTGGACTTTTTTGTTTGTTTTCTAAATTAAATCAAATTTATTTTATGTGCTATAACTAATTATGTTTTCATTCTCTTGATTATGTTGGTCACCTACTTGACACAATATTTTTATTATTGTCATCCTTAATTTCATCATTTATATAAGACTTAGTTATCCTCTCATCAATTTTTTTATTCTGCTCACTTCTAATATATGTTTATTATTGTACCCTATTTAAATATGTTATTAGTTTACTTATTATAAAATAATTATAATAATTAAAAAAATAAAAAAACCAACTCATAATTTTAAATCTAATGTTCAAATTCAAAAGTGAAAATAAACATATACTATTACAAGAAAAGTTAGTGTATGAGGACATAAAACTAAAATTAATATAACTATTAAAAAATTTATATATATATATATATATGTATTATTTTACTTTTTTTTATCCAAACTTCATCAATTCTTATTATTTTTAACTAATTTTTGTAATTTCAAATGTATTTTTAAATTACAAAATCCTTTTAAATCTATAAAATTCTTTTAAATCCTTTAAATTCTTATAATATAAATCTATTAAAAATCAAATTATCATAAAATTCTTGTAAGTAAATCTAATAAGTCATCATATTCCTACATAATTTTTAAAATTTTAAAAAAATTATATTAAAATAATTTTTTAAATCCTAATCCAATATATCCTTTAATCTCCCTACGGAAAGTTAATTTATGGCCACAAACTAAGACTAATTTATATTTCTCCCCGGCTGTTCTTCCATACTTCATAAACTTGAGATTAAAACCCTAATGAGTAATGATTTCAGTTATGTTATGTCACGCTTTGTTGTAGTAGTTTTTTGTATTACAGTTAAAAAAATCAGAATTTTATAATATATTTTTAAAATAAATAATAAATATTTGAACTAATATTGATATTTTTTTATCTTATCATAATCAAATATATTATCAAGATTTATAATAATTCACACATCTTATTCAATTAATTACAATTAATATTTATTGTTTGAAATTGAATAGAGGAGGTCAATAAAATTTGATGTAATTAATTAATAAATGTTTAGATTATTAAAGTCTCAATCAAAAAAAGGTTATTAAAGTCATTGTTCAAAATTGTATTTTTAATCAAAATAATTGACGGTAAAAAACTTTATTTATTTTTATACACAAGTATTGCATCTAGAAATTGAAAAAGCAGCTGTAAAAAAAAATGAAAATGCAACTAAGAATCGAATGTTGATAGGTGACTGTTTGATTAGTAGTTTTCACCGTGTTATATATATATATATATTTATTGATGTGAAATTAAGAAAAAGACATTATCAAACAATTATGTCAAGTTTTATTGATAAAAAAATTGTTGATTTTTTTTAAATTAAGAAAACCTTTGAGTACCTTAAGATTTTCTAAAGGAAATTAGACTCAATAAATTATCCATGATACTTCTTACAATGATGTGCATATAAAAACTAAGAAACGTAGATATATCACATTAAAATTATTTATTTTGACAACAAAACGACTTAAACTCGCATACAAATAGATTTTTAATCATATTATTAATATCTCTTTAAAAAACCATATTATTATTATATTAGTAAAAGGATTTGGTAGTCTGAAAAAGTTTGTGGACAATATTAAGATAATACAAATTATTCAATAATATTAAGAATTTAATTGATGTGATAAAAAAAATCATTCAATGACGTATCATTATATATGCTAAGTTTGACCTTAAAATAATTACTTTAGAAAATATATTGATTTTTTAATTAGAGAATTGTGTAAACATTACACTGATAATACATGAAATTTAAACTCAAATTATTTTTCTATTGATAAAAATTGATGTGGTAAAAAAATATTAACTTCACAACTACGAATCACCGACGAATTGTTTGGAATTTTTAAAACCAAATTAAGAAGATGAGAGGTGAAATGAATTACAAACCTTATTACATAGCCTGTCCTTGTATCCAGATTTGAAAAAGATATCAAATTAATTGAAATTGGGTCTAATAAAATTTGAATTTCTTATGAATGGGTAGCACTAATTAATAAGTCAAAGTTACCAATAAATTGAAATAAAATAAGCTCAACCATCAAATTAAATAATAGAACTATACACAGGGATTTTGTCTGTCGACATGCTCCTCGCGCAGTATAAGCATTAGTATAAAGAAAATGACAACACGATCAAATTTATATCCAACACCTTTATAGCAACTTTTACACGAACATGTATAATGACACAATAAAAATTGTAATTTTTCTTTTGATAATTAAATAAAGAAAATAAATAATGATTAATATTTAATAGTATAAGTTGCAGTAATAAAAAAAATAAAATATACACTAAAATCTTAACTTTTATATCATTCGTGTTTATATATTAGGCTAAAATGTAATTTTTTTATTCTATTTATTACGGGGCAATTCTTTAGATGCTTTAGGTGTTGTTCTATTAAAATTAGAGTTTCACCTTGTTAACATGTGCATTATGATTTCTATGGTAAAACTTCAATTATGATTGGAAAATAACACCAAAACACCAAAAAAACTGCATCAAGTTTTGTCCACCTGCTAATAACATAACGAGTCTGTTTTTTTTCTTTCTTTCAGGCCAATGGCATCTTCTTCAGACTCATGGGTGAAGGAATATAATGAAGCACTGAAACTTGCTGATGATATCAGTGGCATGATTTCTGAGCAGAGTTCATCTCCTGCATCATCTGGACCAGAAACCCAGCGTCATCCATCTTCTATAAGGAGAAAGATTACAATATTGGGGACCAGGCTTGATAGCTTGCAGTCCCTTTTGACAAAGCTTCCCGGCAAGCCACCCATGTGAGTGTGTAATTGTTGATTATGCTGATTGAAAAAGGTCATGCTGTTAAAACAGAGCAACTAGGATTTTGCACACAATACTTTGCATCCGTGAATGCTTCTTCTCTCTCTCCCCCTTGATAAATGTTTTGAAGAAGTTTCCTGATCTTAACTATCTCTTTCCAGTGATGTCTTTAACATTGTAATACTAAACTCTTTGGTACTTAAATAAAGAGATATATGTTATTAAGCAATGTAGTTTATATAGAAGAGGCAATGGACAATGTTTTCAATTCAGCTGTGAAGGTGTATGATGAAGTTTGCACTATTGTTTTATGAGGTGTATTTCTCTGACTTGATGCAGATCTGAGAAGGAGATGAATCGTCGCAAGGACATGCTTTCAAATTTGAGATCAAAAGTTAATCAGATGGCTTCCACGTTGAACATGTCAAACTTCCCAAATAGGGATAGTTTGCTCGGGTCAGAAAGAAAACCAGATGCAATGGCCAGAACTGTTGGCCTGGACAACAATGGACTTGTTGGACTACAACGGCAAATAATGAAAGGTCACTTGATTGGATTGTTTGAAAAAAAATATTGTTTTTAATCTGTTCTTTGGATCTCATAGTGCATTGCTATTCAAGCAGAACAAGACGATGGCCTTGAGCAATTGGAAGAGACTGTGGCAAGCACAAAACATATTGCATTGGCAGTGAATGAAGTGCTGGATCTACACACTAGACTAATTGTATGTTCCCTTTGTGCATTAATTTTTGTTCTTCCTGAAGCTTTTGTTTTGATTTGAGCTGAATAATGTCGTGTAATCTATGTAGCCAACCTCAACCAGTGGTTCAAGGATTTGTTGTCTCCCTTCTAAAACTGAATCTTTTCTTTTTGTCTGCCAGGATGACTTGGACCAACATGTAGATGTCTCAGATTTTCGGCTTAGGGTACCACTCTTATAGTAAACTTTATTGGGACCAAATCTCTTGTTTAGTCATATCTTATGTTAATATTATTGACATTTACTTGCTGCTTATCTTTTATGTTTCTGTTGTGAAAACAGCGGGTGCAGAAGAACTTAGCGGTTTTAAATAAGCGACCCAAGGGTGGTTGCTCCTGCATGTGCATGCTTTTATCAGGGGGGGTATAGTGGCTTTGGTGGTGGTCATTTGGCTATTGGTCAAATATTTGCAATGTATAAAATACCCAACATGCCAAGAGTCTGCCTTCATCTTTGTTTCTACTGTGTGCACTGAAGCATCATAACCAGGTTTCCTGATTTCTCTTGGTACTTTTCCAATGGAATGGAATTTGTTGAGGTCGTGAAAGGTGATGTATTGTAATTGGATTTAGGTGTTTATATATCGTGTGTTTTTCTCTTGTACAGATGAAAGTGAATGCAACTGGCTGGAGTATCAATGTTGTTGAGTTTTCACACACTTCTCTGTTAGATTGTGATCAAGTATTATGTACGTGACTTACATTAATATCGTGCAACTTTATCGTGCAACCCAGTTATAAAAAATTAATGTGCAACCACAACGAGGTACTTAAGTTAAAATTCTTGAATCCCATCACAACATTTCATTTTCCCCCTTTCATTTTACACAACTTAAGCAATTTTCTCTTTGATGATGTAATTTCGAAAATTCACAAAATAAATCCTACAAGTTACTCCACTACTTTAATCTTATTAGTATTTATTTTTTATTTTAACATAAATTTTTTGTTTTGATTATTTTATTAAATTTTCTTTCAGCTATTCAAAACTTTATTTGTAATGGTTTCTAGATTATTTTTCTCAACTGCAATGATCATTCAAAGAATCGTTTTCCTTATAAAAATAACCACTTTACAATTCGACGATATCTAGATTAGTTAAATGTATTTTATTGCCAGGTCTTCACACATTAGCTATTAGAATTCCTCAATGCTTGATCATCATTTAACTAATGTGAGAAGACCTAACAATAGAATACAGTTAACTAATCTAGATGTCGTCAAAGGGTAAAGTGGTTATTTTCACTTTTGTAACTTAAAAGTGAAAATAAAATCACAACATATTCTCAAACTAAACCGCTTTTAAATTTGAAAAGAATAGTGCACATTGGAGGGGAAAGAACATCAAGAGAATGATATCTCATTAAATTAAGCATCAAGATCATTGTACTACAGAATGACTACAATGTAATCTAATAATAATAATAATAATAATAATTGGAAAAATGAAAAAGGGTAAAAGAACCATGCAACTAAAAAAAGAGCTTCCGCGGGGATGGTTTAGATTCAACCTTGTTTGAGGACTTGAGGGGAGGAGGGACTGCCTTGCTTTCTTGGCCCTCAGCCACTTTGTCAAGCAGCTTTGCAGCCCTTGGATCTGTTAGCAACTTCTTCTGAAAAGACTGTGAGAAGCCAGTTGCAATGATAGTCACGTGAATCTCCCCGGTGTAGCGATCATCAACAACAGCCCCAAATATAATATTGGCAGAAGGATCAGCCAAACTAGTCACAACCTACAAAAATTACACATGTTAAGGACAACGCAAATACGAAAGAAAAGGTAGGAGTCAACCCAGTAAATATACCATACAGCGAAGGGCAAAATACAGCACAAACTGAAAAGAGAAACAGAGCCCTGAGGGAGGGAAATATTGATATTTTCCTTTTTTTCTTCTCTTCCAGTGAAAGGTAGGTTAGCTATCTAAAATTCTTGACTAGATGATTTCCAGAGGATATTCTTCATAATTTTTTTTAACATGTTACGGTAAAATGAATGCAAAAATATCAACATAACAAAAAACTGAAGCACTCTACTTGAAAAATGAAATTATAAACACAAAAATCAAGAAACATTATACGGTTAGTTTGCAACAAATTCACAAGATCAAAGGAATAACAAAAGGTTTCTTAAGCAAGTGGTGAGTGGTGACAATCTTTAAATACCTGAGAAACCCTGTTCACTTCCTGCAGAGTTATGTCCTTTCCTCCAGTAATATTATACACTACCCCAGTAGCTGACTGAATAGATGATCCAATTAAAGGAGCCAAAGTAGCCTGTTCTGCTGCTTCTTCTGCTCGGTTTTTACCAGAGGAAACACCTACTCCAAGCATTGCAGTCCCAGAGTCTTTCATCACAGCTTTTACATCTGCAAAATCCACATTGACAAGTCCAGGTACCTGCAAGAAGGCACACCAGTTTATAATGACCAGGAAAAAAAGCATGGACTACCCTTGACATGAATGCAAAGCCAAAATGCCCAATTATGAAGGAGAAGTGAGCCAGTGACCACTCAAAAGCACTAAGGAACAAGTAGGTGGACAATAGTTCAAGCTTTCTATGTTTCCCTTTTCTCTTTGCAAGTTACTGATCTTATGGGATCAACAAGGAACGTAAATCATGTTCTAGTGTCTGAATAGAAAAAAATATGAATACATAGTTTGCCAATCAACTCACTGTTATAATGTCTGATATTCCCTGTACTCCTTGCCGTAGAACATCATCCGCAAGACGGAAAGCATCCTGAAGAGGCATCTGCTCATCAGCTATGTCAAGCAGACGGTCATTTGGAATCACTATAAGTGTGTCAACATTTTTCTGCAGCCTTTCAATGGCTTCAAAGGCCTGAAGAAAACCAAATGCAAACTAGAGATTTATTTTCTAGATTTCAAAACACAAACTAAAAGTTTCAGATGAACCATAGACTCTTATCTGCTAGATAAAATAAACTTCAGACAACAAATTATATATACTGGATGACACATACGTTATATAACAAACTATACAGTGTGTTTGGAAATCCATTAATTTCAAAACAATGTCAAAAAGTGAATTTCCAAACACACTTGTAACCAGGATAAAATAAACTGCAAAGGAAGAAGAAGACAAGCGATATTTTTCAACATATTAAAGAAAGAAGGTAGTATTAAATAAGAGTAAAACTTTCAGTAGTCACATTCCCAAATAATGAGAAAAAAGGACACCTGCCTGCAAGGATCTCTTACGTCCTTCAAAACTGAAGGGATAGGTAACAACACCTACAGTCAAGTAACCTGCCTCTTTTGATATTTGGGCTACAACTGGGGCAGCACCAGACCCGGTTCCCCCACCCATCCCAGCCGTTATAAACACTAAATCTGATCCTTTAAGAGCATCAGCAATAGCATCTCTTGATTCCTCTGCAGCTTGTTCCCCCAAAAGTGGATTCCCACCTGTACCTGCATCACTATCAGGCAAACTTGAATCAAAGGCCACCCCTCAATTTCTCAAAAAATACAGCAAAAAAACAAGACAGTAGCCACAAAAACAAATCACATAATAGCAAAAACTATGCAAGTAGAGTGCCTGACCTAATCCACGAGTCAGAACTTCTCCAATTTTAATAGGGTTCTCAGCAGCAGAATTTAACAGCGCCTGAGCATCGGTATTTATCGCATAGAAGTCTACACCCTGATTGAAAATGCAGCAGAATTCGACAATGTCATCAGCATTATTCACTTGGTGGCAGCAAAACACAAAGGTGAAAAAAAAAAAAAACTAGATGCATTTCTTTAGGTGCTTTTGTGTCGTTCTCCAATTAGAATTGAAGTTTCACCTTGGCAACCTATGCTGACATCCAATGTAAGCATTTATTAAGCAAACTATCGAGGTGAAACTCTAATTCTAACTGGACAAAGATCTCCTAAATAACTACATCTAAGTTTTTCCAAACACAAATGGTATTTTATCTTAGAGAATAATGCCACTAGCTACAAATTAACATTGGATTAAATAAGTGACTCCAAAATGTGCTATCAAGATTAAAAAAAAGAAGTAAATAGAAATGCTATTAACAACTATTTTAGTTGTATAATAACTATTTTAAAGTGGTATAACCTCCAAACACAAGAAGAAAAGCACCAAAGTCACTACAAATAGAAACCATTAAAAAAATCGATTTTGATAATAACCAGTTATCGATGTTCCAAATTGGGAAGCCAAGACGATACCTGCAAACCACTACCGATCATGCGATTAACGGCATTGTTGCCGCCACCACCGATGCCGACAACCTTAATTTTGGCGTTATCTACGTAAGCGTAAGAGCATCTCACGGACCCGAAACGACGACTTAGGCGTTGAGGAGCAATTTTTGTTGTTCTGGGGTTGAGAGAAACGGAGGTTGTGAGTGCATTGTGGTGGGATTTAGAAGAGCATGAGAGTGAGAGAAGCTCGTTTGCGTTTGGGTTTGTGAGGGGATGCAGCATCGCCATTTTTTTTTTCTTCTCTCTCACTGTTGATGGGTTTTTTTATTATTATTGTTATTTATTATTTTGTTAGGGTTTTAGGGCAAAATGGAAAGAAATTGAAGCTGATTACCCTCCAATTTTGAGTGGATTTTGTTTACTTGGTTAGATTTAAACCAGATGAAGGGATGTTACTTGATAACGGCTCATCGTCACGGAAAAAAAATTACGACGTCGCTTTTTTCTCCAATTTAACTGATGTCGTTGACATGCCATGAAGTATTTTTCGATAACTTTTTCTTTGATTTTATGTTTTTATTTCCATTTTTATTTAATAAATTAGAACCTTTATCATTAAAAATGAATAAAAAATTTAATTAATATATAAGGTTTAATCATTGTTTTAAAATGATGGCATTTTATATTTTAGTCAAATTTCAAATATTTGAAAAAATCATGGAAAACTTATTAGTATATTAAATTTGAATCTAATTGTTAATATTAAAAATTTATTTATTTATACTGGGATATTAAAAAAATTCTATTAATCTATTAGTATCTCTTAGTGCGTCAAGTAACGTTCTTGGTATCATACATATAATTTTTTTTTCCTCAAATGCTATTGTTAATCTTAACTGGTATAATAAAGCATTTAGTTAGGCTTATAATTTTTTAAAATAGTTATAAAGCTTTAACTATTTGTCAAACAAATTTTTTTAAATAATTATAATATTTTTTAAAATACTATTTTTTAGATTTTTATATTTTTATATTCTTAAAATATTTTATTTAATTTTTTTATTAAATATGTTATTTATGTCATTTTATATTTTTTAATTATTTTAATAAATAGTTTTACTAAATATTTCTGATTTAATAAGTTAATTTAAAAACTTATAATTATCATTTAACTTTCAACTAATTTTGTGAAACACAATATAAATTGTGTCAATATTATTTTATAATATATAATTTTTTTTATATAAAAATCAAACTATGTAGAACTTCTTTATTTTAATTTATAAGAGTAGATTGAGATTTAGAATCAACATGTTTAACTTAGTTGATTAAATATAATGCATGAATTATTATAATTTTTTTACATATCTCTTTGATTTATGTGAATAAAAAATAATAATATTTGAGATTAAAAAGCTCAAGTTGGATGATTTTATTTTAAAGCTTTAATCTTTGAAAATCTGGATTAAATTTTTGGTAGGGTAAATACTATTTTCGAAACATTAGATTTTACTCTTGGAAATTTTATTATATTTTAATGTAGTGATTCGAAATTTTACTCTTGAAAATTTGGAATAGTAAGTTAAAGAACTATTCGTAGAGATTTTTTGTTTTTTTAATACATGTTTATTTGTAGAGGTTTAAATCAAGAAGTTAAAAACAATTAACTGGAAAATGTTCTGGTTTACACCTTCATGTCCAATTTCAATTGTTCCTATGGCCCAAGATGGGCCCATATGCGTAATTGCAAGGTGATCAAATCATACCAGATTGCTCAGAAGCTTCAGAGCACTAATACGACGACGGATTACGGCACTAAGGGGGTAATGTAAATGTAATCTTGTGTCGTTTCGTTTCGTTTTCACTCTCACGTTCATAATTTTTGTTTGTCTCTCTCTCTCAGGAATTAGGATCCGATATGGGGTTCTCGGTAACCACGCTAGTTTTCGCAGTGATTGGAATTGTGGCGTCCCTTTGTACCAGAATTTGTTTCAACAGAGGACCTTCCACAAATCTGTATTATGCTTTGCTTGCTTCTTCATTTCTTTCTGGGACTTATGAAGCAATTTAATAATTGCTGTTGCTAATCTTACAAAACTAAAAAATCATAATCTCACATAGCTCATAGATCTAATATGTTATTGAAGGAATTGTGATATGCTTTTTTTCTCAGGCTGTAAGAATCGCTGCTTTGCATAATTTAGATATACTCAAACATATATTTAATTAAAATCTGATTCTGTTATGAATTCTCAGAGTTCTGCAATGTGACGTATTTATATTTTAGTTAGTGGCTAAGTAGGTTTCTAAGATGATGTAAGTTGTCCTGATTGAATAATGACTTCCTTCAATTTTGTTGTCCCCTCTCACACAATTACTCTTGTATGTATGAACTAATATCTTACCCCGTTGCAGATTTCACCTAACTTTGGTTCTTACTGCAACAACATGCTGCTGGATGATGTAAGTACACGTTTGATTTGCAAGTTCTTTTAATTTCATGGAGTTAGAATAGGAATTGCTGCACTGTACAAGTTCTGTTCCTGAGCTTATTGCCCCAGCAAGCTATTGATCAAATAGAAAAGGAATACACTAAAAACTAAGTTTTCATTTTTTCCTAAATGAATAACTTCTCTGGCTGAACGTGTCCATAATCAGTTCTGTTGAAGCCGTTTGTGTACCTGTACTTTTACTCTCCATGACCATGAATTTGGAGTACTTTTTAGTTGAATTATGTGTGCAGTGTAATAGTACCAAACAAAAGTAATTAAAGAGGAATAGGTGAACTTTTCAAAATCAGGATATGTTTAGGCATACCCATGCCTTTGGTGCTTTACTTTGGTCGTAAGATGGGACTGTTTGCTGCCATATTTCACAAGGAGACCAAAGGATATATGATGGGAAGCTTTGGCTTGTGCTTGATATGTAAATTGACTGGAATATAAATTGTAGTGATGTTAACTGGAAATGCATAAAAATTTGTGAGTAGTTTCTGAATCAAGAAGTCAAGTGCTTGAAAAGTTATCATTTCTCTGATATAACTACTGATTAGCTGTCTGACAGTATGTTCAGCCTGATTAAGGGAGGAGGGAAAATGGCCTTTTGATGGAATGAACACATGCTTTGCTGAATTAGATTTTTTTTTTTTGGAAAAGGGGGAATACCAAATTCTATCGTCTTTATCAATTAAGTTCATTTTATTTCTCCCGGTGATGTAATTTTCGTTGGTCTAAACTGCCTGCCTTGAGTTGATAAACTTTGGTTCATTAGTTTAGGGTTACATTTTCCTTTAGTTCAATAGTAATTCTAACTGGTAAATATCCATGTCCTGTTTTATTTTCCATTAAGCTTTCTTTCTTTTTTTGCTTACTTTGGTTATTCATTTGCTATATCAGGTGGGCGATTGTATATCTGGCACAGATGAAACCGCTCATAGTACCTATCTTGAGTGAGGGTGAATAACTTTCTATATAAACAGATGCAACTCTTCAGAATGTGAATCACTAGTTAGACGCTGGAGAGGAGTTGATTTCAGCTCTCATAAATCATTTAGTATTTACTCTGGTTGGATCTGTATGTATTCTTGTTGGATAATGACGTTTCAGTTGGATCTTCCATTGCGGGCATTACCCCATGTTACAATTGTTGTATTCAACCCTCGTTCGTTCCATAAGTATAGTGGTATTAAGTATGCATTTTGGTGAAATAAGTTGATACAAGAAAATTATATCTTGGTTTTACTATATTATATATATAAAAAAATTGTTGAGACGATATTTTCATGCAATCATGGTCTTATGTATGATCCTGTAGAAAAGAAGGAAGCTCTGGTCATTACCAATTATAAGAAACTTGATGAATTATGAGACGTCACATGAATTTTTAATTTATTTTCGGCTATAATGTTTTCCATAAGAGCCAACATACATACATATGGTAAAATATATGAAAAAGAAGCCTTCTATTTAGTAAACGGTAACCGAAATTAGTATGATGCGAATATGTTTTCTTTTGCAATTGATTAATGCTTGCATCAAATGTGAATCATCTCCTATTGTTAAGTAACAAAATACGGTCATGTTGAAGAGAAAAATTCACTTTACAAATATTTAACAATTGTCATTACCTTTTATAAATTATATAGCAAAATACAAATGATTGGCACACTGATTGTTGAGTTGAACCAAACTGAGAGATAAGGATAGATGACTTGGAAATGCGTTGGAAAATAATTCAGTCAACTCTAACATGATATGGCATTGAAGACATAACATTTCATCTAATATGTCATGTCATAATTCAATAGAATTTAACTAACAATAGGTACTTAAATCGAACATAAAAGAAAATGAGACACTAAAATAAAATTTTGAATAAATTTACTTAGTCTCTCGTTACTTTATTGACCACACATTTGCTATCTATTGGGAGTGAGTAAATTTTTTCTAAGTCTTAGAAGTGTCTACGTTGTGTTATTAAATGTCATTCAATTTGAAAAACATAACACAAGACCAGAAATGATCTCAAATTCCATTAGTTATGATGAGATAGAAGTTTTGTTTTCGATTAAGAAATTGATTAATGGTATTATCGTTAAATCAAGGGCAATTACTTACATAATTGATTTGGTGATAATTGGGATGCAATGAGTAATGTGAGACCAAATGCGCCTAGTTGATTGGGTGAAAAGGTTTTGGGTATAGTGAGAAATTGAAGTTAAAAGTGATGAGGTTTTTATTCAAATAGGTTGTATGCATGTATTAATCTTGTAAATCATAAAAGTATAAATATTTATGAAGATTGTACAAGTTTGTATACATTAACATGCCACACTTGAAAAATGTTTTATTTTTTTTAATTTTTAAGATGGATTTTATTCATTGTAGCCTTTTTTATGCATGTGTGAATAATGGAAAATTTGAGATAATAGAAACATATAATGTTCAATGAAATGGGACTAGTAAAATTTTCCCATCACACACACGACTACATTGTTGAACTCCTTGATGGTTCTCTCATCTGTGCCATCATGCATCAACGGTGGAAAGAAGAGCCACGCGGCAGTGACTATCACAAACGACACTGTAATGGGCCCAGACACGGCCCAATGCAGTCTCCATTTAACGCCCAACCACTTCACCGCACCAAACTCCACAACGACGCATACCCCATGGAGCAAAAAGAAGCAAGTGACCTCCCACGTGGGATTAACACGTGTGACGTAGTAGAATATCAGCTCGTGCATTAGACCAGACACCAAGAAAGTTGCCATGACTCCGGGCACCGAGGCCCACTGGGGGCCCAACACGGTATTGGACATTAATAATGACATCACGGGATTGTATACAGTGTGACGCAGAGTATAGGTTACTATGAGGTTCCACCTTCTCCCCCAGAAATCACGCAAAGAAGTTGACAAATAAGGGTCATCAGACGGCAATTGAAGCTCAATCCCAAATGCAGCATTGACCACAATGTTGCATAGTCCCAAAACAACATCCATTAAAAGATACAAAAGGGTACAATATATGCCCAAAATAATTGTAGGGTGAATTTTTTGTTTGTATTGGTCTTTAAGGCTTATGAGTGAGAGACCGAAAAGCAAGGCCTTGATTGGAAAAATAATGAAATGCAATTTTAATTTTGATTTTGATTTTGAATTTGAATTTAAGGGGGTGAGTCTAATTGGGAGGCAAGCAAAAGAGAGGAAGTGAAGAAGGGAGTTTGAGTTTGGTGTGAGAGGGCCCAAATCAAAAGTAAAGAGGAGGAGTTTGGAGTTGGTGAGCCAAGTGATGAAGAAGGCAGTGACACCTGTTGGGAGGACTGTGGTGAGTTGAAGAGGTAGGATGATGAAGAGGTACAACACTGGGGAGAGGGACAAAAACCTCAACAAGCCTTTGGGTACCCTTGATGATATGAAATAACAGTAACATAGGGAGGCTAGGATTGAAATCCATACCTTGATGAAGCTCTTGATTTCTCCTTCCATTTCCATACATTTTTGGCTTGCCATTTTGATACTTCTATTATTCTTCTTTGCCTTGATCCCCTTCTCGCCTGAATTCTAATCTCTGTGTTTTTGGTACCATTGGAAAATGGGGGCACCCCTGGAAAGAAACAGCTTTATTAATTGTTATAGACCAACAACAATTTTCGGACCATAGCGCATAGTACATATTTCTATTTTTAATTTGCACATATTAAAGTGATGGATGCTGACGGGTACAAATTTATGAGACGTAGAAAATTAGAATTAAAACTCTATTTATATAAAATAGAAAATTTACACAGTATTATTTACAACTGTAACATTACGACTAAAGAATTAAAACATATTTTAGCATCGAATATATATGCACTGGATACGAGAGCACCGCCACATGATTGAATTTATATATTTTTTATTGTGAAGTGCAAAACACGAGGGAGAAGCAAAAAACGCACGGCTTGCATTTCTGCCATAAACAAGACTCAAATTTAACACGGTTCAAACAGAACATGTGATCATTTCCGTTATAATAACATAACCTTAGATCCAACATATACTTAAAACCAAATTTTACCAGTTAAAAATTAATTGTTGTAACTTCTCAACTGAATGGAGCACTATATAACTCCTAAATATTTAACTTCTGCACGCTGAAAATTGTTAGAGTCAAGCCTACTAAACTTCGCAAGCTATTGTTTACCCTAATCAAGACTTGTTTCCTTGATCAGTTTATGCACAACATTGTGCAGAAATAAAGGGAAAAAAAATATTTAACAGCTGTAGTAACTACTCCTCGAGCCAACCACACGAATGCTGACTTGCATATGCATAGTTCGGACCAGAAGCAAAACCAAGCAAACCCCCACCACCATATTTATATTGGGGTATGCTATGTCCAAGACTGCCACTTGTACTGAATGTACGAGGTTCAGAACCCAAAGAGCTTCTCATGACATGGTTTAAATTACCTAGGCAAGGTTCACATTGTCCAATAGCTGGTGTATTCGTCTTACAAGATGACTCTGTCACTGAAACTACCTGCTCGTTATTATTTCTCGAGTGGCCCCAGGAAGGACCATGACCAGATACACCATCACCAACCTCATCAGATTTGGGCTCAAGACCTTCTTCGCCTGAGGATTTTCCTTTGATTGGATTGAGTTGACTATGGTCATCAGGCATTTCATTTACAGCCTGCCTTTTGGCTGGTGAGACCACACCTACTTGTGTTCTATTATTTTCCTTGACATGTTTTCTCTTGTGCAGTGACTTGCCAGTTCTATGTTGCTGTCCCTCTTGAGACTCTTTGTCAATATTA
This sequence comes from Glycine latifolia, assembly GCA_013407115.1. Lineage (NCBI taxonomy): Eukaryota > Viridiplantae > Streptophyta > Magnoliopsida > Fabales > Fabaceae > Glycine > Glycine latifolia. The sequence continues at coordinate 1,744,565 of CM023942.1, forward strand.
CCATGATGAAAGATTTTCTGACCTTCACTAGTAGACGCCTGATCTTCTTGATTATCATTTGACTTTAAATTGGCAGCATAATGTCCATCCGTAGTATGATCAGCACCCGTCAATGTGTCAGTATTAATGCTTTTTGTCTCTAATACTTCATGCTGGCTGCATACATGACCATTCTCTAGGGCTATGACCTTGTGTTTAGTAGTCCAGTCAGGACGGCTCCAAAGGGAGAGTAGAGGTGGCCTTGCATTCCTTTGGTCCATTTGTCTTTCAACTGATCCAGGTAGATAAAATGACTGTGAAAAGGGCAACAAACAGGAAAAAGGAAAGCTGTTAGGTAACCAACTAACATGCATCCATGAAAAGAATAACTTGAATTCACAGTAAAACTGCAATATACGTGAGCGGGGATCCAATTAGTCTTGGGGCCAAGACTTGATACAGTTAGATTACACCATTGAATCACTCTTCCAAGTATCGAATTTTGGGATTGAAAGTTTACATAAGGTAGATCATGCTCATAAATTTCATATAATTTAAGATTCATAAATTACTTTAACTTATGATATACTTTTAAAATATAAATAAACATCAATTATTATATTAGATATACTTATAAATGCCTAATTGATCTTAAATTTGACATGTATGATCATCACAGTATTATGACATGATTCAGTGGTTAGATTGATTAAATTTGCATTTTAAAAAAAAGTAATTCATTGGTGTAAGTGCATGCAGGTATCGAATAAGAGTTGCTATTGAATAAGCAGATCCCCATCTTGTGTGAGTGCATCGCTGCATGCAGGTAGAAAGAGAGAGAGACTAACCGTGCCTGATAGAAAATTCTCATCCTCCCATATAAGATCATACGGTGATAGTTTTTTATCAAGCCTGTGACAAGCAAGAAAACAATGGTGAAAAGGTAGAAAAAAAATATTATTTTCAATAACAGGAAGTGACAGTTCTAAGGTAGTAGTGTCAGGAGGCTTGTATAGATTCTATAGACAATGAAAAAAAGCCATGCCTCTCTGTCTCCGGTGGTACTATAAGAATTACGAGCTTTGGTTTAAACTCAAGAGCCTTATCTACAAACTTGTTAGCCAATGCTGCTTTATGCCCAAAGGGCGGGTTGAGCCCCATGATCTGCTCCAGTAGTAAAAAGAAATTTTTAACTAGTTCATTGGTTTTATGAATATCCATGCACTACATCTCAACCATGCAATTGAAAAATTCTTACCAACTGTGACCCTGTTGGCAACTCGGTTGGTTGGACAGTCATCCAATCCCTCCTTTCAAAACTAAAATCATTCTGTTATTGACAAAGGAAAAACCCATAAAAAAACAATATAAGACAATCAAAAGCAAAATCTAACTATAGTCTAATTTATCTTCATTCACTAAAATTGGGTGAAATTATAATAAATCGTTAGTTCTCCCAAGAATCAAAGGGCACACTCTTTAAGGAAACAATCAGCAAACACATTGGCATGTCCTTTTGATGAATAAATGTACTAGATAAAAATTTTCCAAGGCAAATTGCTCACTAAGTTTCAATGCAATTGTCTATTATTCTTTCATCCATCAGTTCAATGAGAATGATCATTATCAATATAGATAGAAGAACCAAAAAAAATAAAAAATGGAAAACCTATAGATCATACACGGAATGATGAAATTTCAAAAGCAAATATGACTATAAAACAAAGACACATCAGCACCATAGTTATATATCTTACAAACCAAGAAATATTTAAAGATGGTATCATCTAATACAACAGGGCAGGAGCAAAAAGTGAACAATAACAAAAGATGGAACAAGCACAAACTCATACATAAAAGATTCAACATTTGAATTACAACAATTAAATCAATGAGAACTTGTAAAGTATATCTACCTTTGTTGGAAGTAAATCATAGTTTATGTATGAGCATTTCTTCCCATTCTCCTCAAGCTTTTTCTTCATAAGGATGCTAAAATCATTAGCACCACAGCAGAAGTCCACAATCTGAAATTTCACGAGAATGGTCAAGATCAATCAGGTATTCAAGATCAATCAGAAATAGATTAACAATGTCAAGAATGGTCATCCATAAGACAGAAAATTTCATGAGGAAAATCAAATATTTTATTGAATAGAAATGGCACAGAAAGAATATTAAAGCAGACTCTAGAAATCTAATGTAAAAAACAGTAGAAATGTAAAACCAGGTTTCAAGTATACTGTCTAAAATTCAAGATAAGAAAATCAGCATTTAGTTCCCTTGAATTAGAGAGAGAACTGTCAAAAGCCAGCAGCATTTAGTTCCCTTGAATCATTGACTAGAAAATACATAAATAAAGTTTAGCAACAAATTTCCCAAGAAATTAGAAACTAAAGATTGGTAGAATGCCAGCTCTGTTATTATCTGCACTCAGCTTCAGATAATAAAAAATATCAACTAATGACAAAATTTATGCTAACGTAGATGAGGGATTTGAAATAAGCGCACTAGTACAAGAGTGCCTACCGTATCACTGTTCTGGACATACCAATGAAGTTTATCAACAATCTGCAAATGTATAAATCATTCTTTGAGCAATGCTTGATGGATGTAATTATGATTATTAATATGGATACATAGGTATCATGTAAACTAAATGTAATTGGTATGAAAAAAATGAACATGTTGGCTAAAATGGAAATTCACTTGAACATGATAAAAAAAGTATGGTCATATCTAAGAATGTTCCTCTTTGGTACCCTTTTTTTATGAGGAAACCAGCCGTATAGTAGTTAGTGGCCATCAGTGAAACCCAAATACACCTACATACTAAGAGACACAATTATAAAGGCAAATTTGGCAACCTCCTAGACTGGTTAGGCTTTGGCATGAAGTATTTACTTAACAACTCTCCCCCTCTTAAGAACATTGCATTTGTCTAATTATTGATTACATTTCTGTGACCATTAAACCCAACTCAGAACTACTTGACAGTATCATATCTAACTAAGGTAGTGTTTGGCCCAATTTTTTAAGGCTTCTCTTTTCCTTACAAGAAGTTGGACCAAACACATTTTCTTAAAAGCTCTTAAAAAGTTGAATAGCTTAATATTTATAAAAGAAAAAGGAAAAAAAGTAGATTTTAAATTAAAAAAGCTAGGAAAATAAGCTTTTAGAAAAAAACTGCATATGCCCAACTGTTTCCCTAGCCTCTCTCTCTCTGATATGCTCAAGTACCGTAACAATTGATAATTATTATGCATACTTAGTTTTTGCACTTAAATTACATAACAATTATCTCATTTCTTCTCTTTTAATGCTCCGTTTGATACTTTTGACAGTGTTTAGCCTTATTTTGTAGAGTTTTGGTACAACAAGGGACTTGAAGATGTGTGAAGAACCGGAGCAGCTCGCTCAGCACGCCAATGCGCATTCAATGCGAGAAGTCCAACCTGGAGAAACACATGTCAAGCATCTAGTGGTTTCTCAAGCTAGTTGTACCGTGCATGTGAGTGCTGAGTGCATATGCAGGCTCAGTACGCTGTCACTTAAGCCAACTGTACTTTGCATGATGCTCAATACGATGAGTTTTCAAAAAAGATGACAGTGCAACGTTTCTAGGGTGGTTAAAAGGGACACTATTTCATTGGACAAAGAGAGTTCACCTAGGGCAATTTTCTAGAGAAAAAAGTCACTTCGGTAGCTCTTCTTTCATGTTCTCCATATTCTTTGTTTCTTCTTCTTGTTTTGGGTCTCTCATGGCCATAAGAGGCCAACTTACCCATTGTTGGAGGCTTGGATACCAAAAACTCTGTGATGTAATGATTTCTACTATCCAATTAATGTTATTTCAGTAGAAAGGTAGCTTTCTATGTTATAGTGTTTTAATCATTGGAAAATGTTTTTACAATAAGAACTTTAAGGAAATTCTAAGTAACCCATACCTAGTGATGAAATGGTGTTGGTTAGCCTTATTTATGCATCTTTACTCTTAAAGCAAGTTACTTGATTGAGCTTTCTAAGGGGTTAGGAGTGAAATCAAGTGACATAGGCTCTTTCACATGAGGGATCATGGTTAGAGTAGATTAGTTGGTGAAGGTAATAGTTGGAATAGCTTTAAATGGTGAAAAATCCTTAACATTAGAGTACTTTTGGTAGGCCCAACACCCAACACTTCTACAAAATCTGCACCAAGTTGTCATTTTTACACCCAAAGTGTTTGTTTTTCTTGCCCCTTGAACCTTGCTCTGTTTTTTTTCTTTCATTACGCTTAAACTTTATATTTCTGCACTTTCACCTTAAAATATATAAACTTTTCTTCATTCCGTTGCTTAAAATTTGGTATATACAAACTCTGAGTCCAAGCAAAATCCTTGTGGATTTGACAATCAATCTTACCGTTTATTACTACATGTGCGAATTGGTACGCTTGCCAAGGAGTTAACAACAATCATTCATTTTTCAGGATTTGATCCATGAACTCATTAAAAAGGTACATATCAGCAAATTAGAGCCACTATGGCAGGAATTTCCTTATCGGAATCCACAAGCAACCTAGCCTCAACAATTAGAACAATCTTCTTGAACGCACAATGCAGCGCATGCATAGTCCCCAATAGTACTTGATACACAATCAATGTAGGGTCCAGCAATAAAGATGATGGTTCATCCCAATTATGCCCACCCCCAAATCCATAGAAATTCAAACCATCATCACTGCCACTGAAATCACTGTGCCACCATCACTGTAGACTCTACAGTGGAGAAACCCCCCTCATTCCCAGCATCCGCAGGGTCATCATCTGAAGACTTGCATTTGGTTTGTTGTTTTCTCCATAATAGTGCCTAACATACAGCCAAGCTTCAATTTTGCTTTAACGAAATAGCATAGGCTTACTATTTCTGCTAAATCAATAATATGGTTTAATGAGGAAGGAGGATATAAAAGCTTGACATCATATATTCCCAACCCAACAATACCCAAGGATGTAAAAAGAATAGAAAGTACAAAGATATAATACAAGAGTGGTACAGAAAGCCAATTAAGTTTCTAAAAGAATAGGAGATAAAGTTGAGTAGAAATATAAATAGGTACCCCTTCCAGCTTTTCCACAAGTGTAAAATGGCGACCATATGATGTATAGCAGTTACCATATAGAACAGGTGCAAGATATATTTTCAGCTCATCCTACAGGAAATTCACTCAATGAAGTTGTGATTACTGATTTCTAAATTGAATCATCTCTAAAAAAAATTGAAAATCTTCTAACCATCATTAGTTTTGTACAATGATAGGAACATTAGTATTATATCAAATGCCAAAGCTAATAAGCAGTTGCCTATCTTACCATATCACTATGAAATTATAATGTAATGGCATCAATTAGTTTTAAGCTTTTAATTTAAGTTTTCAATAACACAACCTCTCAATGGCAAAAGAAAAAAAGAGAACCCACAAACTTGCTGATTTTTCTACATCTCCTCTGAATAATTACTGATCAAATCCACCACCACCATAACCACAATGCAAAAAGAAAAATATATGAAATTTTCTTTCTCCAGTAACTGTTAAAGTTGAGGCTACATTGTTGAAGGGTCTGAGTTAAATTCTCTCAGCCACAGATTGTATATATATATATATATAAAAAACAGGAAGAGTACAACAAGAAAGAAGAAAAGACAGGTTCAGACTAGGGGAACCTGCTCCTACTTAGGCTTTTCAGAATACACACAAAAAATCCTTTTCTAAACCTTTCAAGACTATTTTTACAAAAATAAAACTAGCTTACATTCTAACAGTAACAAATAAAAAGATACCAACCATTAATCAATATTCTTAGGGTAATGAAAAGGCCAAAACACCAAACATCCATAACCTTCTCCCATGCCTGATCAACTACATGGATCAAAAAACACCCACACATTCTATCAAAAAACAAATCCTCAGAATCTCAAACTTTGATGACACACCCACGAGCAATACACATGCAGGTTCACACTTTTACATCACTACGTTGATGATTATTATGAATATAAACTAACCTGCTCTATTTTGGTTACAGTTATAATAATTAAAAAACTAGGAAAATAATTTAAAAAGTAAAGCAGTAAGCACCTTCCACTTAAATAACTGCTTCAGATCATCAGGGTCACAAACAGCTTTTACATCCTGAATGCTGCATCCACTCTCTAATTTCCTTAAAGCTGTTCTAACAGCCTGTATATACACGAGATAAAATATATAATCTTACAAGAAATTTCAGAGTGAGACACTATAGCAATAAATATATAATGTTATGTACATTAACTGAGTCTTCCAGCTTCCCCATTGTAATGGTCTTCTCCACAACATTTCTCAATGGGTGAGTATGAGTAGAAGCAAAGGTGTGCTTTTCTAAGACACTCTCCAATGTAATTGATGATCTAGCTTCTTTAAATAAAGCCAACAAACTACAAGGGAGGAAAACATCTTTAGTATTAACTATTAAGTTCTTAAGAATATCATAATGACAGCTTCAGCTTTCACGTTTCAAACAAGAATCCAAGATCAGGTTTCAAGTTTCAAATAAGAATCTAAGACAATTCTATCAGTGTCAAAGATTAAAGAAAGACATAAAAAAAGGATCAATAGTAAGATAATAATTCAGAAGTCAGACAGATTTACCTCTTTTCTGAATCAGCATCCAATGGAGGTAATTCAACACTCAGTGATTTGATAGGCTTGACAGACAGGGGCTTAGTAATCACATTATTGACCTTATTGTCATGCTTGATTTGCTTCAAACCCTCTTTCTGGAGAGCATATATCTCACCTATTGTAGGCTGGTTATAGTTTTGCTCAGAGTCAGACATTTCAGATTTCTTTGAGATTGACCTCTTATTTTCAGTCAAACACCTTGATGTTTCTTTTGATTTTGGCTTTCTTGAGATATTTGAACCAGAAATCATCTTGTTAGACTTCTTGCCACCAACTTTGTGAGAAGACAGTTTTCCAAATTTAGATCCTTTAGCAATGCTTTTGCCAGATGAATTATCCAAATCAACATTTTTCTTCTTCAGTATAACCCTCTCTTTAGTTGCAGGTTCCTTCTGCTCAATAGTAGTATTAATTTTTTGAACAGTAGCTTTCATATTGGGGAATTTTAAATGATCTCTTATAGGAGTCCCAAGTTCACGATCAATCTTGTGATTTCTGGTCCAAGTAAAGGTAAATACAATTACATAGGGGATTAACAAGTACAAATCGAAAGGAGAAAAAGTATCCACTTAGCACTTACAAGCAATATATCAGAATGCGGTTATTTGGTAAAAGACCTTCCCAAGCCCTTTGTATAATATTTTTGTTATCTTTGTTGTCAGGAGCAATTTCTCTGATAAAAGCAATTTGAGAATCAATCGTCCAGACACTATCGATTAGAATTATAAAAGAAGACAAGAAACACAGATGATAAGATAGAAGTAACCTTGGCAAACATTTGCGATGATATGACTTTGGACAACGCCTACAAACAGCAAATTGCAACTCAGGATCCACCTTATTTTCCAATTCATTACAGACACAGCAATAATGAAGAGGACAAGTAAAAGGAATCCCATCAGCAATATTTCTCTCAAGATCCTCTGCAACATGCGTAGCTACCTGAGGAAGTAACTTTGCAACACAATGTGGATGATAAAAACGGTCACAGGTCACAGAAACACATTTAATAACCTGAAAGGTGAATTTCCAGAATGACTTTTAGTTTCATGCATTATAAAGTTGTAAACAAGTAAACAACAAATAACTTGTATTAAAAAGACTAACAAGGATAAGGTGGAGCATCATTCGACCATCGAAAAATAATTGAATGAACTAAGCAATAAGTATGAAGAGAAACTATTTTATTTGGCAAAGCTATACCTCGGCACCCTTAACTTTATCAGATGACCCCAGCTTGCCACATGCAAAGCATTGGTGCTGATGATATTCACAATTCTTACAATAAAAGCTTTGGATCTCCTGCAAATTTATGCCATAGTCCATAGTCAAACAATTATCTACATGGTCATATGAGTGGAAAATGACAAGTAAAATATAAAAGAAAAATAACAAAACACCATCATACATCAACTTCCTTCTGGGTAAAACCAAGAGAAACACAACTATTTTCTCTACCAGCCTCCACAGTAGCATGAAATGACCTCATGCACACTCCGTCACAACTGCATTTATCATTAAATAAATTAAAATTATGCAGAAAATATAAAAAAACATGTAATTTACTCTGAGAAATTTATCAGAATATATAAGAACTCCAGATTATCTTACAATATCTACAGAATATATTGTAGTCTGTAGAATCAGTTAGACATCTAACTGAGGAAGCGATCTTTGGAGATGTTTCCTTATTTTGTTAGATACTTTTTTGTTTTTAACCTTTTGTGATTAGGGTTACACTGGTTTTACTATATTAGAAGTTAAGTACTTGATTACTGATATAATAGAAACAGTGTTAGTATTTCATATCACATTCCAACAATTCTTAACAAAATTATATGCAGTTAGACAGATACACAGGACAGAGGCAGATCATTAAAATAAGTTAACCCATATGAAAAAAATATCATACCAAATAACATCACCACCATTGTCACAAAGTGCACATACATCCAAATCATCCCTTTCTTCTGACTCTTCATTAGATTCATCTATCATATCGCTGTTAATTCCAACAACTGTAAGTCCAAGTTGAGCCAAATCGTTAACTTCCTGAAATCAAGAAGAAAAAATCCTTAAAAATATCATAAAAATTAAAAAATAAATAAGACTAAAATAAAATGCATCAGAGAAAATAATCAAGGATGGAAAAATATATATGTAAACAGACCTTATCAAGAAGTTTTTGACTCTTCGGTTTCTCCAAAACCATGAGCAAAAGCTGTTTAAGTCATCATGCAATTGTCATTAAAATGAAGTACACATGTTGGGAACAATAATCAAGTCATATCCAACAAACATGGAGAAAATTAATGAAACAGAGTGTTCAATTGACTAATATTTCATTGCAGAATGCAAACTATTAAGGATAAGACAGTATCTGAGGTCAAAACACCTTATCTAGTTCAGTGTTATGCACAATCCACTTTCATGAACTATTCTTAAACTAGAAATCTCAATGATACATCATCCAATACAAAGAACAAAGAAGGATCATATAGATTCCTTTGAATGAAATTAAAAGGAGTCAATCTGATACAAGTTATTTATTGTTATGCATTCTTTATCCTCTGCTGACAACAATGCAAGTCAAAGTTGTTCTAAAAGATAGTGCCATTCATGAATTCCATCAATTATCATCTTCCTCCTAAAGTCTTGATCAATGTTGTTAAAATCGAGATTTTACCAAGGATCGGAAAGGAGATAAAAAACCATAACAAGGGAATCGTAAGATCCTACTTTCTTCACTAAAAATACTTATATATAATACATGTGTATAAAATATTACATAAATAAAGAAATTATTAACTTCTACATCACAAACATTCATAATCATAACAATATAGTTTCCTTAATTTTTAAATCAAGTTTATTTTTTTAAAAGATTTATCATATATAAAAGAATCCTTTCAAAAATAATAAATAATAATAATTAAAAAAAACTATTTTTGGGTTTTGAATCATATTGTGTCATCCTAAGAGATAAATTTTTTTTGTTATACTTTAGATATTTGCTACTGATAGTATTATTTAAAAGATAAATATTCAAGAGATATTTGGCAATACTCAAAAAATAATAATAACGCATAACCGAACTCATGGCACATGAACAGAAAAAAAATTTAAAGATGAGTAGTTGTACCAAAAAAAATTAAAGATGAGTAATGAGTAAAAAAGAGGGCTGAGGCATATTCGATGCCTCGTTTGCAAATCAAGCATTTCAAATGATGCTCCATTTGGAAAACACAGGCACGACGGCAGTGGCATAGATTGATGGTGGAAGAGCAGCTTTAACATCCAACATTACAATAAGGGGGTCATGAATAGGTGATGTCAGGGAGCAGATAGGGTCGTGCCGACTCATGCAGGGTAAGAAGTTTGCTTTTGAAATGGGGACAAAAACATTTTTAGGGATTTTGAAACTGAGTTAGGTTAATTCAACTTGGTTTTTGGCACACAAAAGATCACTGCGGATCGACAATTATCACTACTACGGTGTAGATCACGATTTTGTCTTCGAACAATTTTACCTCCGACTCAGCACGGAGGCCCTCATTTGAAACGTGGTATCATGCAATTTCCTGAGGAAACTCACAATCTTAACAACAGTGGTCTTGACAGATACACTCCATTAAAAACCTACTTAAAAAAGTAATGTCATTTAACTGCAAAACTAAATCATTTACTTGAGCATATCGAAGTATACAATAAAATAGAATCATGTAATCTGTAACTTGAAACCAAGAGGATTGATAACTAGGGTATAATGTCAAACTCACGATATTTTGAATCATTAATTTCCAAAAGGGTGTTGAGGAAGGAGAAGAAGAAAATACTAGTTTTCCAGTTTTGGTGTTTAACACTGCAATGTCTATGCATGGGGGATCTACTTGAGCAATTTTGGGGGTAGCTGCCCGCACAGGATTTTTAATATCTTAATATAATATACATGTACAATGTACAACTACAAATTTTTGAAATTCAGTAAAAAAATAATCCATATTATGAATTTTCCCCCCTCAAATTTATATATAGGTTTAATTACTCATTTGGTCCCTACCATTTCGAACTTTGTTGTTTTGACCCTGTACTTTAAAAATTGTAAGTTTTTGTTCCTGGACAAGCAAATTTAATGTGTTTTGGTTCCTATCGTCAATTGTCTTCTAACTTTGTTAACTGTGGCTACTATAACACCACTACAAAAAATTTGTGGTGTTATTGGTGTAAAACCGCTACAAATTTTTCTACTGCAGAAGTAGATTTGTAGCAGTCTTAACATCAACACCATGTAACGCTGTTAACGGCAGGGACCAAAACGCATTAAATTTACTTGTCCAAAGACAAAAACTTATTTACCTATAAGGTCAAGATAGTATATTTCATAAAGGTATAGGAACTAAATAAGTAATTAAACCTTATATACGTAAGTAATGCACCCACAACGTAAAATTTCTAAATTCATCATCACCGTGTCTATGGAGAGGGAAATACAAACCTTGGATTTAGCTAAGACTGCGTCCCTTTTGGCAGCTTCACGAATCAAAGACAAATGGTCCGATAAATCCTTTGGTGAAGGCTTAACCCCATAGGAGCTACAAATAATTTGTACAGAACAAAAAATCACGAAATGCAATTTTACATAAATCACAAATCAGGTAATGAAAGTTTATAAGATAAAAAATAAAAAATACCTCAACTCCGTATCCTTACTCAAGTCTTGCCAGACAGATATCTCAGACATTTGACGTTTTTTCCTCACACGATGGAGGAAGTGAAGGGTGATCAAAACGGTCCTTATTTGATTCTGAAACCCCTTCCTTGGTTTCTGAAGCTTGATCCACCTTCCATCCTTTGATAGCAAAGATATCTCGAGTCTCACATTGGAGAGATCAAATCTCCACGCGGTGACTTGCATGAAAATCTTCTTCAGCCCATTATCGGTGTCCCCATCTATGAACACCATCCCTTTGTTGGCGGCTTCAGAGTTCTCAGAATCACTCCAATGAATTGGCAACACAGAAAAAGATACAGGATTGTCCTCATCATCTACAATGTGGTAATTTGACACAGAGAGTGACTGAACCTCAGCCGCAGTCTCAGATTCATCATCTTCAGATGATGATCTACGCCTCTTCATCCCAAAGCCTTCCTTTATACACACCTAACCACGACCATTACAAAAAATAAAATAAGAATCAAATCAAGGAATGAGTAATTGTTAGTGCAACCGTATATGACGAACAATCATATCCGTGAACGAGTGTAACTAAAGGCAACATGCAATGGTAGCAGATAATAACCGAGAAAGAAGGAAACATGAAGGGGATAAAGCTCGAGAAACAAGTAAAACCCTATATACTAAAATCGAAAACAAAAATACAGAAAAACAGAAAAATTTGTTCAGGAAAGAAAAATAAAGATAGAAACAGCAAGAATGGTGGAGCAGTGAAACAACCTTAACGTGAGAAAGGGAAAGCAAAAGCAGAAGTGAGGAGAAAGGAGCTTAACGGTGTTTGCTATGGTGAGTTTGATTTAAACCCTTGTTTTAGATTGATTTAAACAATCTAAAAAATTTTGGCGCTGCGATCTTCACAGAGACTACCACGTCACTATTCTTCTTCTTCACTCAGACACGCCACCTTGTTATCTGTTACTTCGTTATAGGGTGAATAAAATGATATTTTTTCCTAGGTGATAATCAAGAATTCAAGATATTATTCAATTTAAATTTTAAAAGATTTTAAAAAAATCTTAAAAGATATTCAATCAAGATTTTGGAACATTAAAAAGTAAAATCTTATAATATTTAATTAATTATTAAGATTTTTTAAAATATAAAAAATTTGATAATATTTAAAATTATATAAATTTTAATGAATTATTTTGTTAATTAAATTTGATAATAAAATTTATGTATATAAATATCATACCTATCAAAAAATCACATCCAAATCTATGAGATTTTTCTCCTGTCTCGTCGAGACTTTCATTTTATCACGTGTTATTTCTCTCGATGGTAACATCAATAGGGTAATCTTTTTCTTCCAATCTCACGTGCTCTTTCAGCAGTCAAATTTTTACGTGCGTGAAGCGTGATAATGTTCATGACAAATCTAACTAAAAAGTTAGTTATAAGTGAAAAATTGAAAAATTAATTAATAATTTGAATTTAAGAAATTAGTTTATTAAATTATAAGTATTCAATAAAATTAATTATAGTTAAAAATATAAAATGATAAAAAAATTTAAAAGATAATAAAAATTAAATAAATATATTAAAAAATATATATATATATATTAAAAAGCTAAAAATTAGAAACTAAAATTTTTAAAAATGACTTACTTAAAAAACGTTTAAAAAAACTAATAAAAAACTTATTTATTAAATATTTAAACAAAATTTTTAACTATTAAAAAAATTAAAATTAATTAAAATATCTAACTGAATATATAGTCAATATTTTATGCAGCAAATGGCGCAACTCCTCAGTATTAAAGATAAGCTGTTTTGTAGCGTTTACCAAGAGAATTTCTTCCATATACGTGTTTTTGGGTTAGTTAAGTCGTCGAAAGTTTTATTTTTTTTTGGTGTGCTTTTGTGAGATATGGATATTGTATTGGTTGGGGGTTTATCGTATATTTTGGACACACATTCTGTTCCAAGTTCCAATTTTGCCTGAAATAAAATTTTGATAGTTTTAAAAAAAGAAAAGGGCACCAAAAATTCCAATTAGTCCCTAATCCTAATTTTTCTTCCTAACACCCACGGGAATCCTAGTTTCAAGTTTATGATCCCAAAAATTTTCCTTATCCTTTATTTGTTGCATAATCATACAGCAATCCAAGTGTATTTCTCTTTTTTGTCTACTACTAATGGATGCTTCTGATTATTACTAATGCCACTGCTTGATGTCCAGCTCAGTCATATGAATTCATAAAAAAATTTAATGTTTAGTAATTTATACAGTCTTTTAAAATATTATAAATCCATAAATTTATTTCATATTTCAAATTTATTAAAGCTCAAACTATAAAATTCTAATAATAATTTTTAAAAAAATATTAAAAAACATTATATTCCTAAAATATCTTTTAAAATTCTAACTGAATACATCCCTTACTCCCTTAGCAGCTCGAAGGATGAATTGATTTATTATTAAGTTGCATACAGTAGCCATGAGATAATTATGGTAGTTATTATACATTCATAAATTAAATCATTTTTTTTTGTTTTTTAAGAATTAAATTATCACCAATTTATTAAGGAGTTCTAATTTAGTTAATTAAAAATAATATATAAATATTATAAACCTCCTATATCATGTTAAATCTTGCAGAAAAAAAGTGTGACCAGTTTACATATTAGGATCAAAATGATTGTTTACTCCTTTTATCCTCACATATATTCGTTCCCAATATTTTTTTCATGTCATCATTAATCCAAACAGTAATTTAGGAATACACTGTAGTCACTTTGTGTTTTGGGAATGCATTGCATTTTATACTTTTCATGACAAATATTTCTCACTTTCCCAGGCAGTAAACTTGATCAAAGGGAAATATAGCTTTTTAAAAACTGCTGTATTTTTTTATAAGATACTTTAAAAGGTCAATATATCATAATAATTAATATTTTATAAAATTATTTTAAAATTAATATGAACATGAGTATGGATAAGAGTAACTTTCAAGTCACCTTGTTCATCTTGAAATTATTCTCATTTTAATGACATTAATGCCATATTTTAATTAGGTTCATTTATTGTTTTAACGTTTACTATTATCGTTTTAATTGAATTTATTACACATTAATAAAATAACGTGAATCCTTTCTCATACGTGGGTGTGCTTTTTCACTTTTATTTTCTATGAAAACTCATAGGTTAATTTCATAAAATTTTAAAAACGTGTTAGCTATGTTGTCCCAAGTTATTGGAAAAAACTTGATATATCCTATGAGAGTTATGCATATTACACAATTAAGTCTTTAAAAATAGTGTAATTTTACACATTTCGAATTTATCTTGTTTGCGAATATGATTGATGATTGATTGGGATTTTGAGTATATTGATTAAACAAATATATCCTTAATAGTTTGAATATAATAACATAAGATTGTAAACAAATAAGATAAGAATATAACAAATATCTATTATTAGTGTAAAATTTACATAAGATTGTAAAAGTAATTTATTAAAGTCAATAATTTGTATATAATTATTTGTGATTAAATGATAATATAAAGATAATATAAAAATAATTTCACACATGTATATTTTCTTTTCTTATGTTGGGATAATTTCTCGAACGAAAAGATCTATTGGATAAATCGCACACCACCTGAGAAACTTATATTACTCCTCTTATCACTTTTATATCCATTATATTCTAATTAGCAAATTGACCCTAAAATATTTCTAATAAAATTCAAATACAAAAATCATAAAATATTATTATTTATATGATAATTACTAAACCAACAATAATTGATATAAGTGATAATAACTTGTATCTTTTAACTAACTAAGTAGTAAGAGAATTCAAATCTTGATTATTAATTGAATATAAAATAGATCATATCAGAAAAGAAATATTCATTTTTCTTGTGTGCAATCATCATTTTAGACAAAAAAAATTTACCATTTCCAACTAATATTACATCATACAAATAACATAATAAAACAAAAATAACAATTACTAATAAATCCTAAAAGTAAAAGAAAATCATATTCATGTGTTTTTGACAGATTAAATGGGATAAGTAAAACCGCAAAAAAAAAAAAATCAAACGAATTAACTCAACAAATCCAACTCGTTTAACGAATCTATCGACAGAAAAATGATGTGAAGGCTTTGAGACATTCACAATGCATTTAATCTTTTTTCAATGCTTTTATCAGCTTAAACCTTAAGAATGAATGAGCTAATTATTAATTTTCTGTTCATCTGACACGGTAAATGGTCATCATTGTTGACCATCATAACGTAACGATTGACAAAATACAAATACAGTAGTGGAACCTACTTAAAGGCAATATAAGGGAGTTGTGTGAATTGGTCACATTCATTTCGTTCTTCCCCTCCAAGCTTTATTCATTCTGATCCCTCTGAATAAGCATTTCTCTCCAGAGAACAAGATATTTTTGTACAGACTATTCACATCTACTATTCTATAGGTATGTTTACTTACCTAACTTTTTTGAATGTTGAGACCATGGTGGAGGTGTTTCTTAAAGCTTTGCAATGTCATTACTCATTATATTCTCCCTTTAACAAAAAACCTTTATCACTCATCTTATGCCAACTAGATGACTCATAACAGCTCATCTCCGGCAGAAACGCTGTCAGACTCGGGTTGTGAAGAAGTTGCTGTGGTGTCAGAGGTGGCATCGTCAACACTCAAGTTGGAGAATTCGCCACCAATGGAGGAACTTTCATCTTCACCACACACCGAAGGTGCCGGGGATGCTTCGGGCGAGGTGGTAGTAGCAGTGCCGGCAGGTGAAGGAAATGAATCCGTGTCTTCAGTCTGTTGTTGCAGGCTCCAATACATTATACTGGCTGCAAGAGTGAGAATCATCTTCTGATTAACCTGTCATGAGATCAACAGAGAACCAATCACATCATAAACAAACTCAATCCAGAATGTCTCAACTTAAATTTTTTGGTATCATTGCCCTATTACATGATGGCCTATTGGCCTTGTTTGAATAAAGTTCTGCATCAGTATTTGTAGAAGAAGAAAATAAGATAAATGGAATTAAATTTCTCTCATAAGTTTAAATTAATTTATGCACTTAGCTTTTGGAGAACTTGAATAAAAGAACTTCTTGTAAAAGTTGAAGTGCATAGTTTGATTTTTAACTTACCGGAGAAATTTAAATTATTTTACCTTGCTTGTTTTCTTATAAGTACTTATGAAGTTATTCAAAGAAGACTAATGTGTATAAAGTTTTGTAGCAAATATGAATGAAACTCTCAGGTGGCAATGGGCAACCATACCTCCATAATATCCTCAGGTAACAAAAATATGGAACAACCGAGCTTCCGTGCAACGCTGATTATATAAGTGGCATTCAACCTCTTCTCATCATCTACAATAACAAATTAAGCCAATTTAGGAGGGATGAAAAAAGTAGCAAGTTATTACATGCTATACAACGGACCAGTTTAATATCCCTATAAAAGGAATCATACCACTTTCACCCTTGGTTACAAGGTTCCAATTGACAACCCTAGGCTCAACAGCACTCAGAAGCTCAAGGAAAAAGAGTCCACTTGACAAGCTCTTATCCTGTGCAAAAAATTAGATACAAAAATTTGTCACCGATAAATCATTATTTTATAGTTTACAGTTGTTGGGAATTGTTAACAGCAAATAAAACAGAGAATTTATTTTGGAAAAAACCTTGAAGCTCTCTATGTGAGAAGTTCTGCCAATGCTCTTTACTTTTCTGTTCACCCATTTCAGGATATCAGCATCACTGATCTCCTTTCCTTGGGAATGAGATCTCAAATTTTTCAACAGTTGAAGCATTGTGAATCGCATGAGCTGCCACAATAAAGCTGGAAATTTTTTTTTAGATAAAATTGAAAGCTAAAACAAATAGGTGGGAAAACGGTCATAAAAAATTTAGAAAAAAAAGCAAATTATATCCATAACATTTGTGTGGAAGCTATAGTGAGATGAAGAGATTACCAAGAATGAGCTTCTTATTTCCTTGCACAATGTCATTACCAGCTACATTGACTAGTGAGAATCTCAGTTGTTTACCAATTTTTATGACCTGATTGCAGTTCTCTACTTTTCTGAATGGCATTCTAATTGGAGGTCTTGTTGCATGTTTCCAGTTAACTGATCCTGGAAATATCATGTCTAACACTTCTAAAAGTATCCATCTACATGTATAAAGTAAAACAAAAGAACTTAGTGAATTAATAAATTAAATTTTGATATCACACTCATTTAATTTTTCCCAACATGGGATAGCAGGAAAATTATTCGAAAATTGAAAATAGACACAAAGATATGTATGTATGTGTGTGTGTGTATGTGCACGCACCTGGTGGATCATTTGATCATTATGTTGAGAACCAGAAAATTTACAGTTTTACACATATACAAGGCTTTAGATTTTGCCAAAATAATAAATGCAGTTTAAGAAAAGGAACACATACCCATTTCTGACATCATCAAACAGATTATTTACATGTGTAGAAATTCCAAGACTATTGATCCACATTCGGAAGCATCTCTCTTCTCTAGATGTTTGCACATCATCCGTCATCATCTCAGCATAGGACATCTTCTTAGTGTCTGTAGATAGACCACTCCTACATTGTGTAGGGCACTAATTAAATAACTACAGCACTTAAATGGAAAAAAACAGATTCAGAAATTAACATATGTAATGCTGCTAAACCAAAGTATTTTCCAAAGAGTAAGAACACAATTATGGATTGACTAGGTCAATCATACACTAGCTCATAATCTGATCTCCAAATAAAAAGAATATTTGATCCTTCATCTCAAGACGAACTCAATATAGTTTTTTTTGTGAATGTGTTTACAAACACATACCATAAGTATTTCAAGATAACCCATCAACTAAATTGCTTGACGTCAACATGGAATGTTGTAATGCATTACAATGCCCATAACTTACGCTACCTACTACCACTCAAATGCATCATGTGATGATGATGATCACAATATCCAAACCAAGGAATCTTCCAATAAAGATAAGTGCAAATGCATATGAACGTTTGTTTAAATTATCAAATAGTCTGCATTAACTATGCAATTCATTTCATACCTGTGATGAAACAATTGTGCAACAAATGCAAGATTCAAGTTTGAAGTACCCTCTGCAACATCCCTTGGGGTCAAGTATCTTTTGCAGCCCATTCTCTCTGCATGATCAAGAACCAGATTTGCCCTTTCATTGGCATCCTTGGTATCCAAGGTGGCCGGACTGCAATGTTCAGGAGCAAGGACATTAAGCAGATAAGCATAGGCCTCTCCATCCTGTAAATAAATGGGTGTGAACACATTAGGGATTGATAATAGCTTGATTCAATTTCAAATTGTAGAGGCAAGACTCTCATCAGTTACGACACTATTGGCTTAGAAGTTGGGAGTTGAAGAAATTGCAATTCTGCAGGAACAAACATAAGAAAAATTGGAATTGGATTTCCCCCCGGGTGAACAACCTCTTAAAATATATTAAGCAATATGACATGGTCAAGGTCACATTTCCACTCTAGGTCATGCATTACAAACTTAGATATTGCCATTCCATGAAATGGGATAAATGAGATTGTTATTCAAGTATATATGTACTAAAAGCATCTAGTGTCAAAGTGTGGTGTGCATGTGCGCATGTGTATATGTATGGGCATGAATATATTTATGGTCAAGTTGCTCATTTACCCATCTTAAGAATAATATATGTGACAGTTACCTTTTAAGAATACATCAACAATATTTACACAAAATATATGTATTATACAAGGTACAAACAACCATGATATGTTGTGAGCAGAGAAGCCTTAGCAGCTTCAGTTCAAGGTTAATAAGTAAAAACTCCAAAATTTCCAATGAAGATTTTTTGGGGGGAGGAGAGCAGTAGTAATTAATATTTTCAAGACCACATTTTAACATCCATACTTTGAATAGTATGAGATCATGAAGGACAATTAGGGCCGGGAGACACCCAAGTTCCAACATGGAACTGAATTTTTTATAAAAGCCCTTTGACCATCAAAAATCCACAAAATGCACCCAGATTGTTTTGAATATAGGGGCCCAATTGTTAGGAAGTTTCACATCGCCTGCCTCAGTTCTTGGGGTGCAACTTATATATCTGTTGGACAACTTCGCTTAGTGCCAATTGGTTTTAAGTTGAAATCTAACATGCTATCAAAGCCTATAGCCCATCTTAGTTCTTACCTATTCTAGTAAGCTCACCTGTTTTGGCAGGCATAGATATATTTTTTACCTATCAATACTCTCATTGTACAAATTTATACCTATCAATATTCGTATACCTTAACATCAGAAGAAAAATTTCTGACAGTTTTCTCGTAACCTGCTCTTTGGAGATGAAAATTCATCCATTTTAGTAGAACCTTTTCAGGAGACAAATTAAGAAGCTCTTCGATCTCCTAAGACAACAATGAAATGCAAAATACATGAGTTATCCTGAAACACAATGTGCAAAGAATGAAACATCAAAATTTGATTTAATTGCAAATGAAAATTGAAGAAGAAGAAAAAAAAAAGCATATCTTGTTACCTCGTTGTCATCAACCAATTCCACAAGCTGAGGTGTCTTCTTAAGGTTGAGATCAGCCAGCAGCTGAATCTGAAATTATCAAGAGATTGAGAGGAAAAGAGAACAATGACTAAGTAATCTTTCTGAAGTCAAAAGATATATTAGGCCATTAAGAAAAATAATATCAACGTATAAGCAAAATCAAACAACTAAACTAACAATAAATGAATGATGTATGCAGTTCAAATATTTACCTTTATGATTTGGGAAATCAACCCTAGAACAAGATGAGGCTGCAACATAAACATCCAAAAAATAATGTCTCACAGACTAAAAATTAAGAACCTAAGTAAATGTCTATAGAGGAATTGGGGGTGTGTGTATTGCTAAAACTCACTCTTCCTTCAACTAAGTCCTGTGCGCCAATGTTAACCACTGTGCAGCCAATAGCCTTGGCGGAATTGAGGCATAGAGTATGGTTCTCGTTTACCTCCCAAAGACTAGGATTCCGTTTGCAATTGATGGCTCGTTCATCTATAGTCCCAGGCACAGCAACATTGATAAGTTTACTGCATTAAACAACGACATATATCAAAGCCAATATACATTAAAGGCTCATACACACATAAGTAAAATGCAACAATCAGCAGACCCTGCTTATATACCACAGAAGAACGCCATCTTTTGCAAGATTAAATATATCATTTGTGGCTGGGTCCAAAGGAAGATATTGCTTCAAAAATGGATCATCACCAAGGTAGCTGTTTATGTGGGCAACATAGCAGGCCTTTTCCGATTCACTGATTGTGTGAAGAAGGGTGGTCACGGTTTCTTTGAGGAATGATGAGGAGTGCCTCCTACCACCTTGTTTTGTAGTAGCTTGGCTTTGCAAATTCAAATATGCCTGCATGAAAAATGTAATAAATTGGAAGGTTACATACACTGTATTTAATGTTGTTATATGGCCACATAAACTGTTTCATTAATACAACTAGCTTACGCATAACATCCCATTATTTTACGTTCACAACATGGAAAAAAAAAGTTACCAAATCTAGTAACATTGCAAAAGAAAGACTCACAGATACCAAATTACTAACCTTTAAGAAGGGTTCAAAATCAATGTCATTGGTAAAATCAGTGCCTGGTTCACCCAAGATACCCCTAATCTCATCCTCACTGTACATATCTCTGAATGCGTTTAGCTTCACCATCAAAGGCGGCAAATCTCCAAATGTAACTTTACCATTCTGATTCTTTAAAGAGACAAACTACAACACCAGATAGAAGGGCCATATAAGATAAAAAAAAAGAGAGAGCATGAACGACAACAAATTTAAAAGAATAATGAAATTGGACCAAAATGTCCAATACAAGGAAGCAATGAAATGAACCTACTTTTGATTTCAGGCTGCGAAGCTCAACCTGCGTGAACTGGCTATGAAGCCATTGATCGGAGACAATAACACCCTCAAATTTTGACATCTTGGAGAATTACTAACCAAAGCTACAAATTGTATTGTATCCCCCAAACTACAAAAATTCCCCAGAAAAGCTTAAGAATATTTGTAACACAAAACAATGCGTTATGCGTATTACTCAACAACCTATTGCCAGATGCAATTCTACACGGTCTAATCCAAATATAAGACCAAATCTACAACAAAACCCAAACAAAAAGTGGTTTAGCTCCCGGAGTCACCAACCTGTCCAACGTTATCCTGACAGATAACGCAAACAAAAGATAAGCTTAAAAAGGGGAAAAAAAAAAAAAAAAGAACAACGATATAATACACAAAAGGTTAAAATTAAATTAAATAAGAGAGTTCGTCAGATTAGTTATTGGAAAAGAAAGACATCATTAAAAAATGACCAGAAACTCAATTCCATCAAACACAGAAAAAGGGTATGACGCATTTCACATCTATCCAATGGCTTTTCAACGAAAGTATAGCAAGTCTCGTGGGTATTGAGTTATTTATCCCTCCCCCCCAGAGAGCAAAATCCAGTTGGGAAGATTGAGATCGAGGAAGAAGGGAAGAAAGAGAAGAAATTGAGTAAGAACCACGCAGAAGCAGATACAGCATTGTAGTAATTGTACTATGTATTTGTTGACGTTAATGAGTGAATGAAAATAATAATAATGAGAACATACCCACACATAAAAATGAGGGCATGGGTTGTTTGAATGTTCAACTACCCCTTCATTATTATTTCACTAACAAAACAGATTGAAATGAATGAAGAGAAGAGAAAGAAGCGTATAGAAGAGAAGAAAGGATCGATTTTTCTTAGTGGGTAGGCAAAGTGATAGAGAAGAGAACCGACCGTGTGACTCCCAAGTACTATGAGAATGAGACGGTCTTTGTTTTTCGGTTTATTTTCAGATTGCGCGCGTGGGTTAACCACGAGAGTATGTTGAACTCGCTCTACGCTTCGCACACGTTGTTCTCTGGGTGTATAGTTTTTTTGGTGTTTTGTGGAACCGACTTTGTGATCTCAGCTAAAAACAAGCGTCATTATGGCGGGCATGTTCATCATCACAGCTGTGATTCGATTTGGGACAAAGTGAACAACGCATTACGCAACATTATATTATTACATTTTTTTTGTCACGGTTCTTGCCATATTTTTATATTCCTTTAGATCTCGTGTCCAATTTTTTATTCAAGCAAATTACTTACCTTTTTTTAGTTATAGCATGGCCAAATTTATCGTAATTCTGTTATATTTTTATAAAAAAATTAAGAGTAAATAATGAATGCGCTGTTGTCCTAAAAAAATTAAATACACGAACATTATAAAATATTTATATACTATCATCTAATTTTATTAATTATAAAATATACTTGATAAGTTTATCAACTTTTATAATAATTATTTTAAAAATTAAATTAACAATTATTATAATTTATTGATAAGATACAATTTATAAACTCTTAAGAATATTAAAACTCATTGTTTTTCTTATCAGAAATCTTTTGTTAACTTTACTGAAAACAATAAAAAGTTGAATGATTGTTTTAAAGTTAGATATAATTTCTGTAAAAAAAAGTTAAATATAATTAATTTTAAATTACTAAATATAATTTGTAATTAATATTTTATACATTTTATTGTATTAAAATAAAACACATAATATAATTATAAGACTTGATTTTGATCATAATGATCCAAATATATGAATTCAGAAAAAAAATCCAAACATATGCAACTTATTTCTAAGACTCGACTATTTATCATATATAAATTTAGAGTTGCAAAATAACATGCTTACTCCTTTAAAAAATAAATAACATGCTTACATGTCAATATAATTGTTTTTACATCACATGTTTTGCTACAATAACTCTCATTTAACATTAAAGCTTTCATAAACTCTCATATCCCCAGTTGGTGACATTACACTTTATGTTCATTGAAATTGTGGCTAAAAAACCAAATGAATAGTGGGTCGAGCTGCTTAAATGTTGTGACACTCATTTTTGCAATTTGAATGTTATTGTCATTACAATGACATTAATTAAAACTTTTGCAGCTCTCATCTCCGCAATTCACTACATCCTATGAATTGAACTCAAAGTTGGATAAATTATAAAAATAAGAAATTACAGTCTCCAAACTAACTCATTCTTTCCTGCATGAAGTCCACTAGCTTCATGTCAAAGATCCCATTTAATTGCTATACACCTTCATTCCATTTGAGTTTCAGAGAAAACAACAGAAAAATGGAGAAGAAAAGGAAGATAAGAAGAACAACGAGCAAGGACATGATTGTTGACAGTCACACCACCAACATGCCCGTGATATTTGTCACCGTTGCATTCGCGAAGCTCCTCTTGATGGTACAGCACTACTCATTATCATGTATTTTCGATGAAGTAAACTAATGAATGTAACAGGTGGAAGTATGATGAATCAAGATCCCAATAGCTGTTGGAGTGTAATAAAGAATGCTCCTGCTGGTCAAGACAAGTAATATGATCCCCAACAGCAATTTCTCTCAAGTTCCAAGACAAGTGTTACAGGAATGCATTGTAGAAGAACAAGAATGGATGTGCTGCTGAACATGGCATGGGCAAGGTAGTGTCTTAAGCACAACCAATTTAACATTGTGAGAGAAATAACAGATTGTTGAGAAAAACATCATAAATCCTTTAAACAGGTTGCCTCATACTTTTGGATTGTAGCATATGTCTTAAATCAATAAAGCATCCAAAATTGAAAGAAATAAAAAAATGTCCTGCAGCAAATACCACCTTTATGGCAACTTGGTCTCCTCTGCCAACCCTCTCTCTCCTCTCTGCTAAACGTTAGAATATCTCCATAGAAGATTGCTGCACATCCCTAACAGTATATTTTCATTGAACTTCTTGCAGGAAGACAAGGTTCATTTGGGCACACCTTAGCCCAATGTCTCAATAAGAAGCTCATGAAAGGAGCAAACTTGAGAATTAAGTCTATTGACATTTGGTAAACTTCCAATAGTTTTCTTTAACCTTTTGAAAGCTTAGGTCTTGAGAGGAGGGAAGTTTTAGCTCAGAGAAGACTCCAACCAGCTTTATGTTCCATTGAACACCTCTCTTTCATTGTCCTTCTCACATTTTCGTCTTCTTCCCACCTCCAGTGGACCCTTACATATTGGACAACATTATATTATAGCCGTCATTTTCTGGTTCGGAGACAATAGCATACATTGCAATTCTTATTCCCATCTCATCTTGATTGTAAGTTCTACAAAGGCTAAACAAATCTCCCAAGACACCGCCGTTTGGAGAAATGAGCATGGATAGGACAAGAGCTTCTGCTTGTTGTAGATTATCAGACCTTCCTAAAAGACCTACCATATAAGCGCAGTGCTTTAAATTATGTTTCACAGAATAACTCAGCATTCCAGCAAACACATAATTCCTTTCTTCAACAAGCCCTGCATGGAAGAGAGAGGAAGCCAATTTCACTGGGCCTATCATTTGATTCCTCCAAATGTTGGAACATCTTCACAGCATGAATTCTATCAAACACCTTGCAGGCAAGGTTCATTTGGGCACACTTAGAGCAGAGGAAAACACAAGAAGTGGAGGTAGCAGGGAGGAGTATCAAGTGGGCAGCGGTAGAAACCAGGATGGGGAGGGTGAAATGAAGTGGTTGAGAGAGTCAAACAGAGAGATCAGCTTTGAGGCCACGAAATGCAAAATGGGAAACTTGTTTATCTGAAAAGAGTAATGAGGATCACATTCAAGATAGGCTTTTGGCACTAAGAATCATTTTGTTCTTTAGAAAGTAATTGACCAGTGTAAGTTTGTGTTTTTTATAATTATTTTCACTATTCTAATATATAAATATATCACATGACACAGCCTAATAATTCCAAGTCAAAGTAAAACTACAGAAGCTAAAAAAATGCAAAATAATTGTTCCAACTATGTTCTGAACATTACTAGTTAACTTCGAGGCAACATAGTAAACTAGACCAAGCAAGCTCAAAACCTGGTTAAGGAGAGTATGGCACAGTCTAGTCAATCTGCCTTGCCTCTATAGATTTTTCCATTACAACTAAGAACCTCTTTAAACAAAGACAACAATCTATACGCGGGATGAAAACATCGGAAGTAAAATGTCATAATGGAAGATTTAAATTTCACGTTTCCAACAAGAGTTCAAGAGAATTCCATCATAGTATCAACCATTAAAGGCCCCAAAAGGACAAAAAAGAATCAATAGCAAAGCAACAAGTAACTCAGGAGTCACATTAGAGAGAGATTTAGCAGTTTATGCTCTAGCTTGGGCCATGTGATTAGTAGGGATAAGGTAAAGATTTTTTTTCCCTCCAAGTATGTTAACTGGAGACTTAGAGATCAGATTAGCACTGAATTCAGTATTGGCAGGATAGATAACTTGGGAAAATATTTGGGCGTTCTTATACATCAATGATAGAGTGACCAGAGACTCCTTCAAAGGGATTCTGGACAAAGCTACATCAAAGCTTAGAATATGTGGAAATCCAAAGTCCTGTCATTGGTGGGTAGATTGGTTTTAAAGAAATCTGTGCTCTCAGGTCTTCCAAGTTCCAACCTATGTTATGCAGTCCAATGAAACAATTTTCATGAATTCTCATCCTTGTCTTCCTTTTCACCTTTTTATTAAGTTGACCTCCAACCATTCTTACAAGCCATTGAGGCTTTCCTATTAATAACACACAGCATCCCATGCCCACTCCAAATACCATTCCACATCCATATCCTATAACCACTAGTTTCCAACCAAATCCAAATTTCTCTTCTCTCCACAAGGTCGGTGAAGGTGGAGAATGTTGTTCAGGGTCATTGCTGCATTTCATTGACAATTGGACTCCACATAACCCCAAATTTCGCTCATAAGAATCATTCAAAAAAGTATTGAACTGTTTTCCTTGAGGTATTTCTCCCACAAGATAGTTATGGGAAAGATTGAGTACTT
The DNA here is from genome assembly GCA_013407115.1 of Glycine latifolia. Taxonomy (NCBI): domain Eukaryota; kingdom Viridiplantae; phylum Streptophyta; class Magnoliopsida; order Fabales; family Fabaceae; genus Glycine; species Glycine latifolia. The sequence goes on from CM023942.1 coordinate 1,770,978, forward strand.
CAAGAAAGTTCAAATTGGTTAATTCTGTAGGAATCCTACCAGTGAGCATATTTGAGGAGAGATCCAATTATTCCTAGTTTGTCAAATTTCCCATGGATAGGGGAATATGACCACTTAGTCTGTTATGGGAAAGGTTGAGCTCTCTGAGGGCATGAAGCTCTCCAATAACATTTGGAATCCTCCTTCAAATTTGTTTCCTGGTAAATCAATGTTTACAAAGTTTGTTGGAATTTTGTTGAGTGTCATACTAATGGCTTTAATTGTTACAGTCACACAGAATCAGTGTATGTTGCATTCCTTATAGGTGTTTCCATGTATTCCTGCAAACTGTTACCCACTTGATCTTGGACGACATTCTTCATGGCTTCAAAATTTTGTATGTAGGCTTTTGGTATTGGGCCGATGAAATTGTTGGATGAGATATCAAAAATAACTAAACTTGGAAATGAGGGCTTGGTCTTTAAACTGGGAATGGGACCGTGCAACTTATTGGCTTGCAAAACCAATACTTCCAAATATGGTAGAGTTTGAAGCCAAGGGGAATGTATCCTTAATTTGATTGTTGGCAAGATTTACAAATTCCAGATTTGTACAATTGGACAAAGATTCTGGCAAAAGACCTTCAAATTGGTTGCCCATTGAGATTCAAAGTACTGAGCCAACTTTTCTTTTAAAAGGTACTTGGCAAAGTGCCATTAAATTTGTTCATCTGTAAATCTAACACTTGAAGGAATGACAAGTTTGAAAGGCATTGGGGAATGATGTCTGTCAATTTGTTGTGGGACAAGATGAGACTCTCAAGTGAACTTGCATTGCAAATTGATGAAGTGATGCCACCAGTGTTTGAGTTAAAACTAATATCAAGGTAATAGAGGGTGTAGTTCCTTGAGAATTGGTCCATTGGTGTTGTTAACAGATTTTGAGAGAGGTCCAAATAATGTAATGAAATCATTTCATGTAACCAATTGGGCACTCTGCCACTAAGTTTGTTATTGGACAGATAAACATATCTCAAAATTGGAACTTTTGCTGATAATTTGGAAATTCAGATAGACCCATAGAAGATAGGTCCAAACTAGTTAAGCGGAAGAAACTGTAATTGACATTGGATTTGAAATTCAGTGATAATTGATCTGTGAAAGAGAAAGATTTTCCAAATTTTAAAGCTTGGAGAAGAGTGGAAGTGGACAGACCCACTGAAGTTGTTTGATGAATAGACACAAGTGAGTAAGGTTTACAAGGCTGAACATTGATTTTAGAATATTGCCCTGTAGCTTGTTGTTGAACAAATTTAGAGACTGCAAGGAATATGATGAGATTGTAGTTATATGCCCTGTGAAGTGATTATTTGATAGATCCAAATGCACCAAAGATGGAAAAGATAAACACCAGGAAGGAATTGTCCCACTTAGTAAACTGTTATTGAATTGTAATGTAGTTACGTCTGAATGCCCAGTTATTTTATTTGGCAGAGGGCCCTCCAATTTATTATGAGAACAATCCAAGTTAGAAAGCTGAGTTGAGTGAAACAATAGATGGGACTTGTCCTCCTAATCTATTATCCTTAAGATTGTAGAAGCTTGTGTTAGATTCAAGTGTCAGAAGAATCAGAAGGCAAGTGGTGTTTTGATATTTGTTTCATGCCCACTCATGTGATGATGGCATTTGTAATTTTTCCTTTTGGTTAAGCTTGGTTCATTAAGGTTAAAATCCAATAATCCTTTGCAATCATTAAAGAAATCAGACATGCATGCATTCATTCTTAGGATAAGAATCATATTAGTATATGCAATTGATTAGAAATACATTGATAAGTTTAAACTAGCATAAAATGTTTTCTTACTGATGTAATCGATTACACAAGTCATATAATCGATTACATAAGGCATCTGCATAAATCTGTTTAGCCTATGAACTGGTTTAATCGATTACCAAATAATTGTAATCGATTAAATATGCTATAGAGTACTATGTATACTTCTGGCGTAATCGATTAAAATACATTATAATCGATCACCTATGCTTGTGATTCATACTTGTATTTCTAGCGTAATCGATTACATGGTCAAATAATCGATTACTTTGTTCGTTCAAGATTTCCAGAAATATCATGAACAACTTAATCGATTAATTAGACGGAATAATCGATTACACATGTTAAAATAATCTATTACATAAACGAAATAATCGATTACAGTCTGTTAAATCTGTTTTTTTATAAATAGGCAAGCATTGTCTCAGAAAAATAGAGAGTGATTTCGAGAGCTTTCATTCATACCAAAGTTTTAATAATCTCTGAGTGCTCCAAAGAGTTAAAAAAAATTCATTTTGATAGTGTTGTTCATAAGAATTAGAATCATCATGCTTGCTTAAGAGAAGGAGGTATTTTTGTGATCATTCATGCATTGAGCTGTATCAAGATCAATCAAGAAAGCATATCATTCATCACCTCAGGTTATAAATTTCGTGTATATCCTTTATGCTGCAAAGGAATATAAGGTGATATCCTTCTTGAACATTAAGTTTTGTTCTTTGTAATTTTTCTTTTGTTTTCTGTAATTTTTGTTGAATTTTTCCATGTTCTAGGTCTTTTGATAAATCTAGGGAGTAGATTTAGAGTTTTGGCTAGGGTGGGTAAAAGAGACCTTGTTGATTGCTTGTAAAGAATTAAAATCTGTTAGTGGAACTCTAATCTGGTTTAGATTAGAAGGTAAACTGGATGTAGTCTCAGTGGTTGGAGGTGAACCAGTATAAAATTGTGTGCATTTAAGTTTTGATTTACATTTCATTAATTGCTTGAGATATTATTTTATGTATCAACTCAAACTTTGATTCAACACAAGAGTTAATTGATTGGAGAAGAAAATTGTTTACTAAGTTTGTTTTTGATTTAAGCTACGATCCAAATTAATTCTTCCGCTGAGTTTTGATTTCCAAGAAAAGTTCAAAAAGGATCAAAAACCAATTCACCCCCCTCTTAATTTATTGGATTAGGTATTCATTGTATTTTCAGCTTCATCATTGACATTGTGTTAGGAGCTAGCAGCCTATAGCACCATATACTTGATTAGTTTTGAACTTAATTTCATTTAGTTTGGATCCAGTTATTACCATGGGCGAGACAAATTTCACATAAACCATTATCCCAACAGCACGTTTGATTTCTACGTAATATTTTTTTAGGTCAAATTAATCACTTGATCCTTTAACTTAAAATTTAAATTACTTTAAAATTTAAAACTTAAATTACTTTCAAGATCATGAAACTCGCGGTGCATGCAAAATGGTTATGACCAAGTCCTAATTAATTAGAAGATACTTAAATTTCAATTAACATAATTAATCAAATTTAAAAGGACAACAAAAATAATTAATTTTGATTAAAATTATGTATCCAACTTATGCGTATAACTCACTTAGAAAGACTGATTAATTTTTTTATTGAGATTTATAATTTATTTAGTCACTTGAAAAAGAATAAAAAGTTGATCAAAAAGAGTATAAAAAGTTGATTGCGTCCAATAATAATATATACATATTGAAACGACATGGATAGGGAGGATTACAATGCGAAAGTGGTGCAACCTATACTTTGTGTCTTACTCTCTTTTTTTTATTTAGTTTAATTTAAGGAATAAAATTTAAAGAGCTTTTTTTCTTTGTCATTACCACTTGTATAAGAATAAGGAGGGACCCTTCCAGCTAACCACTAATACTATAAAAAAAAGGTAAGAATACTCTTACATTTTTTTTTTAATTCAGCAAACGCAAAGAGAAAATTGGGAAGAGAAGAAAAAATAGATGTAATAAAAAGAAATAGAAAATAGATTAGAAAGAACTATTATATGTGTATCACTGCTTAATAAATAAATAAAAAATTAATGAGACAAACCTAAAATAATTAAATAATACTGGCCTTTTGAAATAGTCATGGCCTCAAAATCAGTTTTCAACGTCAATATGTCATAACACGATAAAACCAAACATAGACAGATCATTTAATTTATGCAACTGGACCAGGTCCATCATCATGCTTCAAATTAATGACCACAAACTCGTTGTCATGACACATTAGAAAGTTCTCTTTTGTTTTAAAGAATAATTGGTTAGCGACTTCAAAACAAAAATTGTTTTTATGAAAAAAAATACCAATCATATCTCTCCTTATATATAATTCTCAATCTGTATTTTTTATTAGTATTATATTACTCTTTTATTTGATTATCATTATTATTAACATCATTATTATTATCATAATCATTTTTATTATTATTATTATTATTATTATTAAAATAACAATAACACTCACAAAAAGGTCACGATAATAAAGATATTAATGATGAGAATGGTTGTGATAAAAATAACAATAATTATGTAACACAAGATAGTAATATCTAATAATCTATTGTTAAATTTTAATTAAATTAAAAGTGGTATGAATAGTAACTCTAAAGGTCCTTAAAAAAAGAGTAAAACTCTAAATTTGTTGGACTTGGACAAAGTACTTGAAAGAGAAGGAATAAAAGTGGTGCAAGGCAGTGGGAGCAGTCTCACTCGGCAATGGCATCAAAGAATAAAACCTCACATCACCAGAATCACCACCATCAAATCAGACTCGCAATTCACGGTCGCACGTTGTTCTTCCACGGTGGACACCCACTTACTACAACCTCGCTGGTTTGCGTGTTTCCTCACCGCCAATCACACCACGCCACGTATCCCTTGCCAGAGTTTGACAACCACGTTGTGGACCCCACTCCGCACCACTTAATACATTAGTCAAAACCGTGGCTTAGTTAAAGCCAGCTTATCCACTTCGCCCCCACATTTTTTTTCCCACTACTACAATACTGAATATTAGTAGTACTACCAACACAACACTACAATATTAATACTCCATTTTTAATAAACTCAAATTTACACTTTAAGTTTTAAATTATTTTTTTTATAAGATTTAATTTATAATATTTATCGTATTTATTATTTTTAGATTAAAATATCTTTTATTATATAAAGAAAAATATATCAACAAATAATTAAAAAGAAACAAGTATTAATAATAAAAATTATAAATTTAATGAAGTATAATATTATAAATAAAAAGAGAAAGTATTAAATATCAATACTACTAACATGTAGTTGATAAGAGTGTACATATATGTAAATACAGAACACAATGATAGAGTGCAAGAAAGAAAATATTAAAAGGCCACCACTTGAGAAAAAGTTCTTCCGGTGCTTCCTGGTGAGTTAAGACCTCATTGTCACCCACACACTTTCTCTCTCTAAAAGTTTTGAGGTGTTTGGGTTCATCTTTTGGTCCTGGTCGTAATCTGCCAAGGTTGCCGGGATGTGGAATCCACGCGCTCTCTCTGCGCCACTCGCCGTGCTTCTTCTTCACTCGCTCCTTGCTCTCGTCTCTGCTCAGAGATCTACCTGGAACACTCTCAGCGGTAATGCTCGTGTTTTACTACCATCTTTGCTTCTCTTTCTCTTCACTCACTCTTTAATAACTAACCAAGTCTACGATCTGTGCGTTTCCTTTTTGTGTAAACTTTGATTTCATTTGTTACTTTGAGCTGAGTTCGGATTTGGATAAATGGCTTAGCTAAGCTTCGAGCTAGTTTATGGTCTATGGATATTATATGCAGTGCTTAGAAAGAGTTTGACGTTTCTCGAGAGCTTAATCTGAGGATATCATATGTGAAAAGGAAACATTAGTTATTTGTTGTCAGGAAAAGTTTTTGCTGAATGAACTCTTTGCGGATTCACTTCTTAGAATTTGGGTTTGAGCCTAACTCAATCTCAAAAGCTAGCTAGCCTTCCCTACGCCAAGGACTAGACATCTTCGATGTGAAGTTTGCATGACTTAACGGGTGACCCGATAGATTCAACAATAATTGCTAGGATCAGCTCTGATACCGTTTTAGAATTTAGAATTTGGGTTTTGTCATATTCAATCTTAAAAGCTAGCTTAAGAAATGAGGGTTGTCCCCTGTTTATACACTCTTTTTTGCCATATCATTAGTCGATCAACATTAACAATTTTTCCATGTAATCTAAAGGCCAATCGCTGACTGAATACGATTCTTGATATAATGTCAGAGACTGTTGACACTTTCAGTTTTAGAATATGTTCTTGAATGACTTTTGCACTTTTTATTATTATTTAAGGAGGAACTTTCACTGTGTTAGGTGTTTTGAAACTTACTTGTATACTTGTTTTGCAGGAGGTGCGCCGTTGGTTGTAGCACGTGGTGGATTTTCGGGAATACTTCCTGATTCCAGTGATGCTGCCTATAATTTGGCAGTAATAACGTGTGGACCAGATGTCTATATATGGTGTGATGTGCAATTAACAAAAGATGGAGTTGGGATTTGCCAGCCAGATATAAACCTTGCAAATTCTACTTACATTGCATCTGCTTACCCAAATAAAACCACAAGTTACGTAGTTAATGGTGTATCCACCCGTGGCTATTTTCCTCTGGATTATACCCTGAAGGACCTATCTAATGTCATCTGTGAGTTTAGTTTATTTCAAACATGTAGTTTTATTGCTAGTAGTTATAAACTTTCAGTATTTGATGGACTTAGTGATTCTTTTCTATAGTGTCTATGTGTGTTGTTGATTTAAGGTTTAGCTTCTAATCAGGATCTTTTTAAACCCTTTTCTGTCTCAGCTTGCAAATGATCTTTGAGTTGTTTATTTATATAGTTGCTGACAGTTTCTTGTTTCTGGACAGTAACTCAGGGAGTATACTCTCGATCCAACCTGTTTGATGGCAACAATTTTGCAATTCTTCCTGTTGATGATTTAGTTAAATTAAGGCAAAAACCAAAAGGAACATGGTTGAATATTCAGGTAAATTGAATGAATGCATAATCCATTCTCATGATTCAGTCTCCTTGTTTGTTTTAAAACTAACTCTTGTTTTCTCTTATATTTTAAAGCATGATGCATTCTACGCACAACACAATTTGAGTATGAGAAGCTTTGTGCTTTCAATTTCTAGAAGAGTAGTTTTCAGCTATATCTCATCACCTGAGGTTGGTTTTCTGAGAAGTATAGCTTCACGCTTCAACCCAAAAACAACAAAATTGGTCTTCAGGTTTATGGGACAGAGTGACGTAGATCCATCAACCAATCAGACTTATGGTTCGGTTTTAAAAAATCTTACATTTATCAAGACATTTGCTTCTGGAATTCTGGTTCCAAAGGGATACATATGGCCCGTTGGTGCAACTCTTTATCTACAACAGCATACATCTTTGGTCTCTGATGCACATAAAGCAGGGCTGGAAGTTTTTGCATCAGATTTTGTGAATGATGTTCCATCTAGCTTCAATTACAGTTATGATCCTCTTGCTGAGTACCTCCAATTTGTAGACAATGGTGACTTCTCTGTTGATGGTGTGCTGTCTGATTTTCCCATAACTCCATTTGAAGCTATAGGTAAGCTGTTATTTGTTTATTCCGCCATGTTGTCAGAATAGCCTGCCACAATTAGAATGCATTTGATTTTATCAAAATCTTGTTTACGTAGACCTAGGGTATGCTTGGATGGAAGAATTTAGAAGGGAGACAATATTTGTTTTATGTAAACATTCTAATTATTTGAGAATTTCTTAAAATAACAGAACTGGGGGTATATAATCAGATTATAGTGTAACTTGCCAATCATCACTTAATCGTTTTTGTAAACATTTTATAAATAAAAAATCTGCTGTCATCACTTCCCCTTCAAACTCTTCCAACCAAACATATCCTTACATATATTTTCAGTTTTTCACTATAACAGTATTTGTCCCTCAGAATGGAGTTGATGCAGCTGTAAGGTTCCATTAAATAAAATTATCCTAATGTCTTCCTACTCTCATGCTCATAGTATTTGAGTGAATCACCTTAAACGTGCCTCTTGCATTTGCATGCCTTTTCAATTTTAGAGTGGCCATGGCTTGTTTAAACTTCATGGGGCAAATCCTCAATTTTAATCCTCAGTGAAATTGTTTTAATCTCCTCAAAGCTACGATTTATCTTGTGAATCAACATGCCAGATGCTGCATAATCCTGGACTTTAGTGATCAATCTGCCAAAACTGATATATTTGTAAGCTAATTTATCCTTACTATCCAATCTAGTAAGCAGATACTTTCACTTTGCATGAGTATGCCACTAAGATTGTTATGCAATCCTTAATCAATGGAAGGATACTGATGGGATTTATGTTGACTTTGACTAAAGGATTTCATGTCCAAATGCTGATGCAAGTGCATGAATAAAATTACTAAAAATATGTACTTTAAGCCAATCTCTCCCCACCTCCTGCTTTCTAGCTTCCACTGTAAACTAAATTCAGCTTAGGGCAGGCTCCTTTAGGCAGATCAGATATGGTCCAGTTATATACTCTTTAAGCAACTATAGTAAAAGATTTTGTCATGGTGTTCAGTTTCCTTACTGCATGAAAGCACATAGCGATTTTTGCCTTCTAGGCATTGCATGCTTATTAGCTATCCTAACTAGAATTTTCTTCCTCAATTTTAAAATGCTTTTACATCATATAAGCATAAGACATAAGCACATACTTGATATTGGTCGCTTATGGGTTCTACTGCATACTTATAAATTGTAATCTCAAAACATGTCTGTATGTTTGTGTTTACGATCCTTTTTTTCTCTATTTAAGTAGATACTGTGTTGTCTTCTCATAATGCAGGTTGCTTTGCTCACCTAGGCACCAATGCTACGAAAAAAGGTAACTTAGTTTTGATTTTGAAATATGTGTTCTCATCCTGTTCTCTAGCGATTTCTAGTTGTTTGGTTGTATGATTTTTATCATTTGATAGCAGCATAGCTTGCATAATTGTTGACGGGTTTCTCTCACTTTTTATTTATCATGTTTCAGATAAAACTTTGGTTATCTCAAAATATGGAGCAAGTGGAGATTATCCTGCTTGTACCAACTTAGCATATAATAAGGCCATATCTGATGGTGTGGATGTTCTTGACTGTCCTGTTCAAATGTCTAAGGATGGAACACCATTTTGCTTAAACTCCATTGATCTTATAGAGAGTACAACGGTTGCCCAATCAAGCTTCAGCAAATTTGCCATGACTATCCCTGAGATCAAATCTGGCAGTGGCATATTTGCATTCAACTTGACATGGAATGATATAAAAAGCTTGACCCGTAAGTCAGAAAGTTTTGTTGTTGTTAGCTATTCAATAAGGTCTAATGATCTTCTACATTTCTGTATTTGAATCAGTTAATCCAGACTTGTCAAAGCTTAATTATTATTTTGGCTGAATTGCAATTTTGGTTCCCTTAGTTTTCTAAATCCATGATTTTGGTCTCCTTGATTTTTAATTGTAACATTTGGTCCCCTAGTTTTATGAATTTGTGATTTTGGTCCCCCTGATAGATTATTAAATAATAATTATGATTATTAGAAGAGGGCTTTGCGGAGAAGAGGAAGAACAATGTTGCAGAAAATTAGGATCAATAATTTTTTATTCAATTTTTTTAATAATTAATAGTTTTGATTAATTTATAATTAACTTAATAACTCAATTAATCATAATTATTTGTTAATAATCTATCAAGATGATCAAAATCACCAATTTATAAGACTAGGGGGACCAAATGTTGCAATTAAAATTCAGGGGACCAAAATCATGTATTTGAGAAATTAGGGGGATTAAAATCACAATTTAGCCTATTATTTTCTAAACAAAACAGCATGCAAATGCATTATATCAGTTACTTTTATCCCAACTATGTAAGTCGTGTTTTGGGAATAATGGGAAAATTATTTTCCCTCTCATATCTTTTGGTGCCTTTTACTTGGCTGCCTATGATAAGTGTTACGACAAATATTTGACATATTTTTCTCTTCTCTATTTTCCCTGCAGCCTCAATATTGAACCCTTATGCAAAATACAGATTGTTCAGGAATCCAAACTCTAAGAATGCTGGGACATTGTTGACGTTATCAGATTTCTTGTCCTTGACAAAAAATCAGACTTCTCTATCAGGTGTTGCTATCATTGTTGAGGTGCGTGCTTCCATGCCTATTCATTCTTTATAGTATTCATTCTACTGGCTGGTATTTGAATTATAATTTTTTTTGAAGAATTAGGACAAATTTTTGTGAGAATGGTTAGTGTCACTTAAGTTATTTAATAATTCCTATGAATGATTTCACCTTGGAATAAGAGGGGAAATAGAAATAAGAAACATTAAGACTATGATGCATTATTTCAATCAAATTGTTACAAGACCTGTTTCTCACTTGTTTTAGTTGGCCATACTTTCCTTCTAAATTTCTGTATAACTTGGCCAAAAATTATGAAATATACTGTTTTTTAACTCTTTGGAGTTCTACTTGTACTTCATGCAGCTACAACTTTCTCTTTTGAAACCAAAAGCAAAATGACTCACCTGCCAAAACTCGTGTGAATTTCACATCAAATATTTCTTCACTGACTCTATTTACCCTGATTTATTTCAACCAAGTAAAGAATTATTTGGCATGTTCCTTGTGTGTAAATGATTTTTTTTTCCTTTTCTTTCATCTTCTATTTACTAACATGTATATTGTGTTGTTCTTCTTCTTCTTATCAGAATGCAGCCTATCTTGCAGACAAACAAGGATTAAGTGTGATTGATGCTGTCATCGGTACTTTGAGCAAAGCAGGTTATGATAAACCAGGATCCCAAAAGGTTTATATTCAATCCACTGATAGTTCTGTACTGCTGAAGTTCAAGGAGAAAACCAGTTATGAGCTTGTGTACAAGATTGACGAGACTGTTGGTGATGCCGCTAATGCAGCTGTTGAGGATATAAAGAACTTTGCTAGTTCTGTGGTTGTCAACAAGGACTCCGTAATTCCTAATAATGAGCAATTCCTGACGGCCTATACAAATATTGTGCCAAAGCTAAAAAATGCTAACCTCTCAGTTTTTGTAGAAACATTCAGCAATGAGTTTGTGTCTCAAGCATGGGATTTCTTCTCAGATGCAACTGTTGAGATCAACTCATGTATTGAGGGAGCACAAATTGATGGTATCATCACAGACTTCCCTAAAACTGCTGACAGATACAGAAGTAAGAGCTAGCAAATTCTGCTGTACCATTGGTTGATTGTTTCAATATAAACAGTTTTTACTGAAATAATTTTTCTCCGTTCTACTGCAGGGAACAAATGCTTAGGTTTGGGTGACAACAAACCTACTTACATGGAGCCTGTTCAACCAGGTGGTCTTCTTGGACTCGTTACCAAAGAATTATTGCCTCCAGCCGAGGCTCCGCTTCCACCCTTGACAGAATCTGAAGTGGCAGAGCCACCTTTGCCTCCTGTTGCTAAAATTGCCCCAGCTTCCAGCCCGAATGCCGGAACCAAATCACCTCAGGGAAATTCACAGCCTAAGGTCTCTGTCTGCTTCTTCTTGTCCACTCTGGCCGTGTTTATAGCTTCTCTTCTGCTTTGAGTAAAATCATCTCTAAACTTCCTCCTAAGAAAGAAAAAAAAAAAAAAAACAGAGAAAAGGTTGCTTTTGGTGGTTTCAACCCTCTATTTCCACATCTCTTCTAGGATTGAGTGACATTGAAGCTTTTGGCTTCAAGACTGGATGAACAATCCACATTTTTTTTTTGTTCTCTTCTTAAAAGGAGCAAATTCTTTCAATCTTATTTGTTGTAGCTACGCTTGTCCATTCTTAGTTCCTCAATTGCTTCTCGGGTTGGATACTATGAGCACAAAAGCCCGCGTGGTATATATTTATGAATTCTTTTTTGATGTGTATTTTGTATCTTTTGGTGTAAGATATATTTATATTTAATACTTGTTGAGGTGCATTTGGCATTAGATTAATAATTTTCCCGAGAATTATCCAGAGCATATACATGGGTTGATTGTTTCACTATAAACAATTTTTACTCTCCTTCTGATCCTAAATGTAATTAACAAAAATGATTGAATAGCGATACCGAATAGATAATGTATACTAGAACTAGAAGGGGTGTGTTTGATACTGTTTGCTTGAAGGCCAACGACCAGTGACATGGATTGGTATTGAAAGTGCGGAAAGTGATAAATGAGTAAATCATACTCTTCAATTGATTGATCCAATTCAGCCGGAACCAATTTTGGGGTGGCTTGATTAGAAAGTTTGAAGATGTCAAAAAATCTGTAGAACTATTAAATTTTTATTGGTTAAATTAGTTTTTTTTCTCTAATTTATTATTTAAGTTCAATTTTGATTCTTTAATTATTTTTTTAATTTGATCTTTTAATTTTTAAAATTGTTTTATTTTTAAAAAAATATGTATTTTGTGATCGTGTAAAATTATTTAGTAGCGATCTTGAATCCTCACAAAATGTAATTTTTTACAATTTAAACTAAAGAATTAAATTGAATCAATTTAAAAAATTAGAAAGTTAAATTGAAAAAAAACCTAGATGACCAAATTAAATTAAAATTAAATTAAAGGACTAAAAAATAATTTGATATTTTTTATTTTTAAGTTTTAAGTTTTACTTAAATGTCATTTTAAAACAAACAAAAAATCTTAAATAATAATTTACATTAGATTTAATATTGCAGTGTATGTTTTCTATTAAATAAAATAATATTAAAACTAATATTTTGACATAATTATATAAGAATTTTACTGATGTCTCATAGGACATTGATTAAGGAATTAAAAAAAGAAAGTATTTATTATAAAAATTATAGGAAAACACACACAAAAATTGAAGAGAGTAATTTTTCAATTCCAATAAAAAAAATCTTTTAATTTCTTAACGAGTACTCTTAAAGCGTTGGTTAACATTTATAATTATATAAGTATAAATTAAATATTTTGTTAATGGATATATTCAGAATATGATAAAAAAATGTATGTCAACAAGTTAAAATTAGAGAATCATTAAGCACATAAATAATCTGACGTATAATTATTATAATTTAATTGGTGTATTGTGTTTGAGTTTTGAATATATAATTTAATTGAATGCTCACATAAAAAGTTTACTTTTAGGTCATAGTAATATGATCCGACTCTAGAAAAATCATCTTTCATAGAGAATAATTTAAAATTAGAGCATATTGAGTAACGTTTGAACCTTGGTTATCAAACCAGTACTTTACTACTACTTGTTAACTGGTAACATGTGTATGATAAGGTAACGATACATGCACCTAACAAATTATCTTTGACTTTACTCACAATGAGTGGCACAAATGGGTTGGTCTCGCCGATTTGACAATACTAAACAAAATGGTGGATCCTTAGCTAGATTTTGAATTCGTGATTTCAATAGGCACTATACTATCATAGAATATTTTACATAATCTTTTCGGATTAATTGCTGTTGCTGTTAATGAGTAAATTTAAAATTGTGCCAATTTCTATTGAGATTTCTCTAAATTATACTAATAAACTCAGAAACTACAAAGATTGTACAACAGGAATTGATCTGGGGAAGGCAATATTCCCATCTTACACCCACTTAAAGGAGTCTCCTTGAGGGATGCCATTATGCTCTCTCTTTGTTACCATAGCAATAATCATTGTGTTCCTTATTACAAACCCTGCTTCCACAAAGTATTGGGAACAATAATGGCCAATTGTGGTGGGTTATGTTAAACAAGTGGAATAATTCATAATTGTTTCTCCTTTTCTATGAACTATTGTGGATTTGAGAAACATATGCCCTATTAAGAAGACATAAAGTATGTGGATTACTCCTAGATTGCACTTTCGATTTGAGTTGGGTATGATTTTGGTTTCATAATTCATATACTCAGTAGTTGTCACGTTACATGTTTTCTTTCCGTTTTTCTTGCAGCTCTCTCCTTAATGACTGATTCCTAGTAGGGCAATCATGATAATGATTGCTTATACTTGTGCTTATCATTTTATATAGATATTTTAATATAGTCTATTTTTTGCAGATACTTGTGCCAACTGCCAAGGGGTATTCTCAGCCCATGCTGAGATCTGCAAGAATATTTCAAGCATCAAAAGATATAATTAACTGACTAATATTGAAAGAAAAAAACTTTTTTTTTAATTTAGTAACGGTCAAAGATATTAATATTTATTTCAAAAAAATGTTGTTAATATTATTTTATAAATAATGAATGAATTTGAAAAGAACATGATATATTGATTGTTGATAATGTTTAATGAGGTTAATTTTAGGGTATTTAACTTAATACCATTAAAGAATATTCTTTAAAAGATTTTAAAATATATTTTTAATTAAAATTATGCTAAAGTATTTTTAATTTACCAAGTTACCATTTTCACCTCTTGTCTGCACATTAAGGTTGTTTCTCTTCTTAAGGAGTTGCAAGCAAAGTAAAAGCTTTGAGAGTGATAAAATGTGTAACTAAATTTGTTATTAGAATTATAAAAAAAAATGTTGTTAGTAATATATAAAAAGGTTAAAAATAACATTCAATGAAGAAAAAAAATATGACTGAAAATATATCATAAAAACAAAAAAAAATAGTAACATATTTTTGTAAAAAAGTGAACAAATATATTAACAAATAAGTTTTTTTGGTAAAACAAATTAATAGAAGTAATTATAATTTTCATAGAAAAATAAAAAAAAAATATGAAAATTTGAGATATATTTTCACCTATTTAAGGAAAAATTGTATGTCTTAAACAAAGGAAAGAGAAAAATGAATATTAGAGTCTCTCAAGATAGAAAACATTAAAAGAGGAAAGTGTATCAATGTAATATTTGCATCTATAAAAAATGATAATGTAAACAATTTTTTAATAATAATTTTTTTATAATGAAAATTAATAGAACTTTAAAAGAAAAATTTAAAATGAAATAAAATATAATACATATATACTTGAAGTTGTAAAATATATACAGTATTAACATAAAAAAAAAAGATCACGTTTTATATCTCTCTAAAGTAGAGTGTAATTTATTCAAAGAACTGTATCTTAGTCCATTAATTTCACCATTAAAATTAGGTAATTTACATATATTTAGTAAGTAACTCATGTTAATTATTCAGGTAATATTACTTATCAGAATGTGGGGCAAATTTTAAAAAATAATACAATTTAATTATTTAATTAGGAAAAGGGGGCGATTTCAACAATATTTAGGCATTTGGGGTCACCAAACACGCCCTGGCTAGGCGTGTTAGGGTGCCCTGATGCCTATATATTGCCCTTGAAAATGACATTTGCCATTTCGCGCCTTCTCTCTAGAATTAGGTCTGCCTTCTCTCTAGATTTTGGGTGCTGAATTGTCTGAAGCGAAGCCCTGCCGAAATCGTAGCGCTGCCGACAAGTAAGTCCATTTAACTGATTGTGCTTGATATTTACTTTGTTATATTTGAAATTAGAAAATGGTTAGGATTATATGAACTTGGTAGCGACATATATATTAGGTTAGTTACTA
The DNA here is from genome assembly GCA_013407115.1 of Glycine latifolia. Lineage (NCBI taxonomy): Eukaryota > Viridiplantae > Streptophyta > Magnoliopsida > Fabales > Fabaceae > Glycine > Glycine latifolia. Next base: position 1,786,423 of record CM023942.1, read on the forward strand.
GGGTTTTAGGTATTTCAGGTTAGTTTTAGGGTTTACAATGGGATAAGGGTTTAGGGTGTGGGGTAGTGATTAGGGTTACGTAATTTAGGTTAGTATTAGGGTTAACATCGTTAGTAGGGTTTACGGCCTGGGGGACATATCTAGGTTTAGGGTTTAGGGCATATGTCGTGATTAGGGTTTAGTAGGGTTTACATTGTCATTAGGATTTATTGTGTTAGGGTTTTGGGTGTACATGGGGATTAGGGTTTATGACTAGGGGTAAAAAGGGAGGGTTTGTGGGTGTTAGTTTAGGGTGTAGGTCGTAGGCTGTGATTAGGGTTAAGATCTTCTGTTATAGACGTCAGGCTAATGGATTTAGGGTTTGGTTAGGGTTTAACATTGTGATTGTGGTTTATGGCCCTGAGAACAGACGTAGGATTTAGGGTTTAGTTCTGATGTTGTTATTATGATTTAGGTCTTCGGTTACAGACGTCGGGTGTATGAATTGCGGTTTAGGACTTGGGGTTAGTGTGATGATGGTTTAGGAGTTGGGTTACATACTTGGGGTTTATAGTTTCTGGTTTAAGGGTTACATACTTGGGGTTTATAGTTTCCGGTTTAGTCCGAGGGCTGATGTCGAGATTAGGGTTTAGGGCTCATTTTTTTTACTTAGGGTTTATGGATATCGGTTAAGCTTTCGGGCTTATGTTGTGCCACTGAATAACATAATGACATATACACACGCTTCACTAATATTGAGTAATTAGTTTTCCAATTCAAGTTTTGTATTGCCTTGGGATTATGTCGTGATTAGGGTTACGGTTTAGTCCGAGGGGGGAAGAATAACAAAGTCATGGTGGTTGTGGCTTTCTGGGATGAGAAGAAGACTGAATACTTAGAAAGATGGAAGAGAGTGAGAGAATCATTTTCTGCTTCTCTTTTTATTTCATTCAAAAGCATGACAGGTGACAAGACAAATACCAGAGTGTCAGGTGTTGTCGATCATAGTTTCCTTATGCTGGGTTTAGGTCTGATGATATTATTAGGGTTTAGGTCGTCAGTTACATAGGTAGGGTTTATGGATTCCGGTCTAGGTTAATGTTTTGATTAGTGTATAGGTCTTGGGGTACAGACCTAGGGTTGATGGATGCGGCTTTAGGGTTAGGTCTGATGTTGGCATTAGGGTTTACATTGTGATAAGGGTTTATGGCTTGCGAAACACACTTAGGGTTTAGTTATGTTGTTGTTGTTATTACGATGTATGTGTTGGGTTACAGACCTAGGGTGTATGGATCCCGATTTAGGTTTAGGAAATTACATACACTTGACTAATAATATTGAGTAATTAGTTTTCCAATTAAAGTCTTTGACGTTAATATTTTGTTTGCTGTGGTTTAAAATTTTTGTACATGAAGATATTGAATAGATGGCTGATTCATCGTCTACATCTTCGCAATCTGCATCCGATCATGAGGCTGAGCCCATGGATCCCACTGCCTATGTTGTTCAATCACGCCATTGTTAGGCGTGTTCAAAGAGGTGGTCGGTGGGCGTGTTCAATCACGCCCTTGTTAGGCGTGTTCAAAGACGTGATCGGTGGGCGTCTTCAATCAAACCATAATCACAACGTACTTCAACCAAGGCAAAACTTGAATTGGAAAACTAATTACTCAATATTGGCCTCATGTATATGTCATTAGTGAAGTGTATGTACCACAGCGCCTAAACCCTAATCGCATCATAAGACGTGCACCCTAAACCATAATCTATCATCCCTGTTAGGCGTGTTTAGTTAGGTGTATTCAATTAACGGTGAATGGGTAACATATAGTATCATAAATAAATAGTTAATGACAAAATGCAAATTCATGTCCATCACAAGCAAAACATTATCATCATACATGTTACACAACATGTCTTATAAATCAAATACATTCATAAAACACACAGAACAACAAAATCATGAAACACCACCACCCCGAGTAGGACAGGTTGTACGAGTATGTCCAACTTGCTTGCATAGACCGCATCTACGAGCTCTCTGACCCGTTTCGACTTCGTCCATCTCGTTACGGAATCTGGTCAACCTTGGACGACCCTTCGCACGCAACATTTCCCTGTCAGGGATGATAACTGGATCTTCACTAGGGGGAACAGCAAGTTCATCGCCAATAGGCTGCCAAGGTAAAGAATAAGCCTCAACCAAGTTGGATACGAGGAACACATCATCCACATATTGCAAAGGATTCCGACGGATGTATAAAGCAGCAGCTGCGGCATGGCTACAAGGGTATTTGAAGGTCTTAAACTTCCCACACTGACAAAAACGTTCAATTAGGTTAACTGAATATGACCTGTCCCAGCCATCTGCCACCTCAAACGACGTTTCCTCAACGTTATAGCTGCGTACATGGTGGCCTGTAGCAACGTTCTGATTATGCCTCATAGCATCAACCAGATTTTTACAATGTAGTTGTGATTGCTGCATCTGTGCAGTGGCCGTCTGACCCCTTCTCACAAAGTATTCAACCAATCGACTGTATGTGTGCTTCACCAAAGCAGTAATAGGCATGTTTCTTGCTCCCTTGAACACCTTGTTCACTGATTCAGACAAATTTGTTGTCATATGGCCGTATCTTCTCCCCTCGGCGTCATATGCACGAGTCCACTTTTCCTTAGGAATGCTGTCAATCCATTCTGCAACATCAGGACTGTTATTGCGGAATCGTTCATACAGTATGTCAAATTCGGCCATACAGGGAGTATAACCTGCACAATTATAAAGGCATGAATGTTAGCTGGGTAAGACATTTTTAAACCTGACTAAATTACAAAAAATTCTCAACATACCCAAGGTCATGAGGCTCTTCTTCAATCTTGCACTCTTGAATCGTTGATTGAAATTACTGGCAATATGACGAAGGCAGAAAACGTGATGCGCAAAGGGTGGTTGCCAACCGGCATGATTCTGCACTGCAGATATAATGCTCCGGTGCCGATCTGAAATGAGGCATATATTTTGCCTTTGGGTTACGTGGAAGCGAATGTTAGCAAGGAAATATTCCCAAGCTTCCAACGTCTCCCCCTCGACAATGGCAAATGCCAGTGGCACGCATTCATTATTCCCGTCCTGACTCGTGGCGATCAGTAATTTTCCTTTATACTTGCCATATAAGTGAGTCCCATCAACTTGAATCACCGGTTTGCAAAATTTGAAAGCCTCGCAGCACTGTCTAAAAGTCCAAAACATGCGCTGAAACACACGCTTACCACGTACCAGTCGATGTGCCACATAATAAGCATTGGTTTGAATATCATAAAAAGAACCTGGTGAAAAATTAAGCATGTAGTTGCACCACCTCGGCAAAAATGCGTAAGATTCTTCCCAATCTCCATAAATCATTGCCATGGCTCTCTGCTTCGCATACCATGCCTTACAATACGAAACTTTAAATCCAAAGCTGGTGGTGATCCTCTCCTGAACCAACGCAATGGACACGCCCGGTTCCTCCTTTATCATTCCTGAAAATGACATAGTGAGATAGAGATTAACAACAAACCTTAACACAAATTAACTTCTGTCTAATAAAGCAAAAATTCTCAGTTCATACCGACTACAAGTGAAGCAATGATATCAGCATCAAGTTGTCTATGATCCTGTGATAGACGGTGGTTGAGGCAATTATGCTTTCCACCCCATCTGGAAACCACCCACTTCTCACCGTACACTGGTTTCATCACCCTAACCCTCCAAGGGCAACCATCCTTGTGAGCAACACACTTCATTGCAAACTTGTCAGGCTTGCTCTCAACCACAAATGCTTCTTGATGCTCCCTCATTAGGTTCCGCTTAACAGCAATTTGTGCCTCCTTTTTCGATGGGAATTCCTGTTCAACATACAAATCGTCCCCTATTTGCCAAGGACCCTGCACTGAACCCGATCCTGAACCTGAGACTGAGCCGCCAAAAGAAGATTCTTCGCTTGGGTGATTCCAATCGATATATGTGTAATGTGGAATCCCGTCCCAAAAAGGAACAACCGCACCGCCTTTAAATACAATACACAATAATAAGCATTGGTTTGCAAAATATATACATGAACAACAGTTATACAAAATCACTTGGGGTTTAAGTCATGTAACTTACCTTCAACTGGTTGTTCTGATTGTCTCGGTCGAACACCTGCACGGTTCCGCATTTCAGACGGCCCCGCATCAGTGTGTTGCTGGAATGCATTTGCATCCACCCCAACATCTTCATCATTATCGGACGCACTGGCATTCTCCTGAAGAAGACGATCTTCCATCGCTATATTTTCATTATCGTCATCTTCTTCATCGTCATCCATAACCCAAGTTGGGTCATGTGAATCTTCCTGAGACATGTTTGCACCAACAGCACCATATGATGCTGCACCATCATATGATCGTGCACTCCTGGGCAAAACAACTGACCTCCTGGGCAAAACAGCTTCCTCTACTACAGTGGATTCCACATACAATTCTAAAAATTTCTTCCGTTCCTGTTTAAAATATTCTTCAATTGCCATTTCCAATTCTTCATCATCCTGTATTGGAAACCCCATGTATTCATCTTGCTGCCATATTCTTGCCGTCAGCAATGTGATACAAGTGTTTCCGTCCATACCCAATTTTGGATGTATCTTCTGATGCAGATCACTCAATGTTGCATTTCGGTTGATTCGTGTCATCCTTTCCTCCCCTTCGAAGACAAGACCTCTTCCCCCTTGAATTTTCCTTCCATTGAAAAAAAGTTTAACACGAACAACGTCCGCATCACTTGAACTCATTTCCTGCAATCAACATAAATAAACGTCAAAAACACACAAACACCCAAAACCGTCAATTATGAAACACCCGAAACCATTTCCTGCATCACCTAGTTGTGTTCCCCCTATCCTAACCCCTCATCACCATATAAACCTTAAACACTTAATCCGGAAACCATAAACCCTAGCTGTGTACACCAAACCCTACACCCTAATCAACACACGCACCCTAAACCTTTAAGCGGTAACACTTAAACCCTAGGTGTGTACCCCGATACCTACACCCTTAGCCATAAACCCTAATCACAGTATCAACACTAAACGTAAACCCTAACCAAACCCTAAATCCATTAGCCTGACGTCTATAACAGAAGATCTTAACCCTAATCACAGCCTACGACCTACACCCTAAACTAACACCCACAAACCTTCCCTTTGTACCCCTAGTCATAAACCCTAATCCCCATGTACACACAAAACCCTAACACAATAAATCCTAATGACAATGTAAACCCCTAACCTAAACTGCAAGCCATCAACCATACGTTTGTACCTGGACACCTAAACCCTAATCACGGCATATGCCCTAAACCCTAAACCTAGATATGTCCCCCAGGCCGTAAACCCTATTAACAATGTTAACCCTAATGACAATGTAAACCCCTAACCTAAACTACAAGCCATCAACCATACGTTTGTACCTGGACACCTAAACCCTAATCACGGCATATGCCCTAAACCCTAAACCTAGATATGTCCCCCAGGCCGTAAACCCTATTA
>CM023942.1:1792265-1803389 GCA_013407115.1 Glycine latifolia
GAACACTTAAACCCTACTCACCCCATAAGCCCTAATCACAGTATTAACACTAACCCTAAATCCTAAAACGTCAACACAACACACCATGAATCTAAACCCTAAACTAAACTACAATACCTAAAACCCTAGTCACTAACCTAATATATATGTCGCTAACAAGTTCGTATGATCCAAACAATTTTCTTATTTGATAATACAACAAACTAAATACAAAGCACAGCACAGTCAGTTAAATCGACTTACTTGTCAGCAACGTTTCGAATTCGACAGGGCTTCGCTTCAGAGGATATCAAGACCCAAGCTTTAGATAGAAGGCAGAGCGATTTTTAGAGAGAAGGCGGAATGGATCAAATGCCATTTGCAGGGGCTTTTATAGGCATTTAGGGCACCAAAAAACGCCTTGCCAGGGCGTGTTTAAACACGCCCAGCTTGGGCGTGTTTAAACACGCCTAGGCAAGGCGTTTTTGGTGACCCCAAATCCCTAAATATTGTTCAAATCGCCCCCTTTTGCTAATTATTTAATTAAATTGTATTATTTTTAAAAATTTGCCATGGCCTTTTTGATTTAAAGAGTTCGATTTAAAGAGTTCGATTTAGGAGGCGTCATGCTTTTGTTCTAATGATGTCATTTTTCTCGCAGCAAACAGATTACTTACCAGTTTGTCACGGCTGCTGCCAGTGCCACGTAAAGAAGAACAAAGAAACAAGTTTCAAATTTCAACTAATAAATGCAATCTGAAGGTTCCAATTAACGAGATGCAAATCAAAGAAACAGAATAACAGATAATACTAATTCTTTTCAGACTACATCTATTTTATGCGGAAGAACATTTTTTTAACTATCACAACAACTATTTAGCAAGTTTAATTGTTTCAATAAAGCGTCAACATATCATTGAATGATTGTATAAACAGTTTCATATTAAGAAATGATTAAATACAAACTGAGATTAAAAAATTTACCCAATGAAAATTAAGAGAGAGAAAAAAGTTGTAGGTTAATTGATTCAGTGGGAACATATCTCCCAAATTCTATTGACTCTACACATGCAATTGAGTTTTTGAACGAATTAAAACTCTTTTAATTTGCATATATATATATATATATATATATATATATATATATATATATATATTTAACATTGGAATAAACCCTTATTTGCCTGTAGAATGTGGGACTTAGTCTTAGGCCGTGTCTGTCATCATGAACAATACACGCACGCCACGATCAAGTGACCACTTTATTCAACATTTTTTTTCTCTCTTTTTCTTTATTAACTTACCTTCGATGGAAGAATGGAAGCATCATTGAAGGTGACTGGGATTTTCCTACTCATTCATGGCATTGATCTCCAATTGTGGTTTTCATCGAATTTCGTAGTTGTCATATTTTTCAGAAAAACCATTTTTCAACGTGTTGATTAATTCCTCCCACATGAGGTCCTGAGCGGTTGATGATGAAAGATGTGACTCAAACATTAGTATTTGTTATCATGCTTATGCCACAATAATGGTGTCTCTGCCAATATCACCACACAAATATCCCTTTAACAACTGATAATTGCGTATACTAATTCAGTGATTTGGTTTATAAAGCACGAATGGTGTTAAAATCTGGCTAATAATTAATTTCATGTGTGAAATCCTTGATCACAAACTAACATTTTAAACATGTTTAGTACCACTTAAATCTCCCAAGATCATACTTCGAACAAAAGTAACAAAAGACATTTTTTTATCAAAACATAATTTGATGTTTTTCAAACAGAAAAGGAAAATATAATCCATAACTATGTGTTTTCTAAATAAGTACCAGCATTAACAAATTTATATCAATATTTAGATTTCCTCATTGTGTTTTGCAAATGCCCATAATTTTTTCATTCATAAAAAAAATTTGGACGAGACTTGACTATTATTTTAATTTTTTTTAAGTAATTTTAAAACCCTTTTTTATTCATATATTTCAAATTATATATTGTCTATTCATATTTCTTGGTTTAAATTTTAGCTTTCATCCTTGTACAAGACACTTGTTTTAAACTAAAAATAAGCTTTTAAATGTCCTTTATTTTTTAATCCATGATAATATATATATATTTTTTAATCAGCAATTTTGATATAAATTTTAGTTTTATTCACTCCCATATTGCTGCTATTTAGCCTAAAACCATTGAGCGTATGTATATGTATTTTCCCTCCGTACAAATTCTCTTGGTCTCTCCGTTATCTTTTCTAAACGGCTTGAGCTTGATGGTTGTAATTTTCACGCCTCGTAACCCTGTTTATATTTGATTACGGACTCAAAAAAATTAAGAGAGAATAAGAAGAAAAGAAAGAGGAGAAAATGAAATGTCTAAATAAAATAGGAGTTCAATATATTCTAAAACTTATTAATTTAAATAGATATTCTAATATACACAAAAACATTTGTTATATTATCTTCTATCATCCTATTATTATTATTATTTAAAAAGTATTAATTAAAAAATTAATTATATAATTTTTTATTCAATAATTATATATACTAATTAAAATTTTATATAATCTCGTGTCTCCTTAAAAATGGGTCTCGAATCGCCTACACCAAACACGCTTCGGACCACCTTTCCTTGACCCATATCTTACTTTACTTCGTCTTGCATCTTTAGTCATAAATCAACCTTTTATTTTCGCATGGGGATTGATTTGAGAACTTTTTAATATAAGGATCAACTTGAAAATGAATATCACCAATAGCAACAAAAGTTACATTTTAACCACACAATTAACATTTTGCATCATTTTTTGTACTACATATAGAACAAGGTTACATTAGGAATTTAAATTATAAATTAAACTATTTCATATTAGTTACGAATTTTTTTTATTTCTTTAAATATGATTTAACAGTATTTTTAAAAATATTTTTATACGATAAAGTCACTCCCCTCATAAAAAATATCTTATTCTCAAATCACGTTTACATATAATCGAATCATTTCAAATATCTCCAAATATTGTTTAGTATAAATTATATGAAATATTATTAAATTAAATTTATGCCTAAAAGCTCAACATATTTATTTATAATTAATAGCAATTTAATTATTAAATCAACTAAAGATATTTCCATTTTGAATGAAGATTTTTCAGCTCGAGTATTAAATTTAACTCAGTTTCTTTTTGTTATTATTAAGTGTTTATGCACAGCTCAACTAATTTACCGATTTGTTTCGGTCAAACGTAAGCTTATCTATAGTGGAAACAAGACATTCGTGAGAATACTTTTAATACTTGACAACGAGTATAGGACAAAGAATAAAACTAAAAAAAAAAAAAATACTCAACTTTTGAACCATTTAAGTGTAATTGAAAAATAAGTAAAAAGAGTGAATAGAGAAACAAAAGAGGCCATAACTATTCCCCGAAATTGTAAAGCAGAACAAAATGATGAAGTGCGAAGGTTGTTAAAAACAAGTCAAGACTTTAATTAAGTGATTGTGAAACGTGGGTGATGTCAATTGTCAAGTGATGATGCAGAGGCACAAGTCCAGCTAGGATCCAAGATATATTTTTTTTCTTCTGCCTTTATATAATATTTATTAGCCTTAAATTTGATTTTTTGAAGATAAAACCACACAATTCAACATGACAGGTGGTAGTCATGTAACAAGTAAGATATATCATATAACATATGAATTCAAAAAATTCCCAAGTCCTATGCCTATTCCTATGAGATACACCACACATCATGAGTGCGTTATGCTGACGTTCATAGGAATAAGGAAAGAAAAAGAACCTTGAGCTCAAGCAAACTCTAATTCTATAATTATATGCTATGTTATGTATGTTATGAGGGTCTTCATTGGCAGCCAACACCTCAACGTTTTGAGTTTGACTTTCCAAGAGTGAACCTCTCTCTACCTCTCTTTCTCACGCCACACCCCCCACTTTTCCTATATATACCTTCAACAATCTTTGTCTTGCTCCTCACATTTCCATCATTCTATAAACTGTTTCTTTTTTTCTTTCTCTTTTGCACTTGTTTCATAAAATGCCGGACCAAGATATTTGCAGTTACATCAATGAACCTCGTCTTGTAGCCAGAAAGTTCTTGGCCAGACCTCAGCATGAGGGTGTTGGGGCTGTTGTTAGAAGAAGCATAGGGAGGTAAGACTTAAGAGAGATTAATGATTACACAGTTAATCTTAGCCTTAGCCATTATGCATAGTTATGATTATATTTAACTGAAGTTAATTTTGATCCTAAGGTTGAAAGGTGTAGATTAACTTTATGTATATACTATATAGCATTGCAAGTTTTTTAAAAAATTGAGCTTTCTGAATTGATTGGTTGGTTATGTGGGTATGTTCAGATTTGAGCTCAAGTACTTTGATCCTTTCCTTGTCTTGGATGAATTCTCAGGTGGGCATCTCTGTAATTTTCTCTGTTTTCTAACTTGAATTATGAAAAATCTATTGGGGTCATCTTGTATTATATTCTAAGAATGTGAAATTCTGAAATATTGCAGTCACTGCTCCTGCTGGGTTTCCTGATCATCCACATAGAGGTTTGCCAATTGGATTTTCTGTGTCATTTATGTTATGTTCTTCAATGATCTGATTTGCTTAGTTTCTGACTTGTTCCTTCATTGTGGGTGTTCTTTTTACTTTTCTTTTAACAGGATTTGAGACAGTCACATACATGTTGCAGGTAGAGCAAATATTTATTGGTTAAGTTCATTGGTTTTTCCTCCTTTGATAATTGATTATAATATAAAACTGTTTCCCAACATCTGAGAAACCACGTTTTAAGTTATATATTTTTTTTTGTTACAATCCGTGTTATAAAGTCAAAGGCGTATAATATAATGGCCATTATGCAAATCAACATGGTTGAAAAACGAAAAATTTAAACTAAAATAAATACTATTTCTCTTTATGATTTCTTTATTCTATATTTGCTCATAGTTTTAGTTGAGCCAAGTATCAGCTCAATATGGTGTTAATCTGTGTGCTGGTGATGTGGCAACATTTAAGTCACAAATTAATGATTCGTTACCAATTAAGATTAGGGCCACGAAAACCAAACCATTAAAGATTGTGTCCTGATTGCAAATAGTAGTTGGTTACAAGGACAAATACAGGAGTGACCCCACATGTTGATATCTTGTTTATTTTTCAAGAATGCCAACTACCATCTTGAGTGTAATGTAATATATCTAAAGTTGTGTACATATTGGTCACATATGGTTGTGCTGATGTGCTAACCTCACCTGAATGCAATTTTTTGAGCAATTCAGGGAGCTATAACGCATGAAGATTTTGAAGGACATAAGGGAACAATTGAAGCTGGTGACTTGCAATGGATGACTGCAGGGAGAGGGATAGTTCACTCAGAAATGCCTGCTGCTCAAGGAACCCAAAAGGGTCTCCAGCTGTGGATCAACCTTGCTTCAAAACATAAAATGTAAGTGCACAATTTTTCTATTCCAATATTAGAGACACTTTTGATTAGACAACTTAATTAAATTATTATTGTCATTATAAATGTCTATAAACAGTAAACAATTTAATTAAGTACTCATTGAACTTACAAAAAGTCATAAGTCATTTTTATAAGTGTATTTGGATAAGCATCAAATATACATATTTATCAACAAACACACATCAAATCAAATGAATGAAAAAATACAAAAAAATATTATTTGTTACTTCAAGTTGACGTGCGTCTCATGGAATGGACACGGTACTAAACATGTACTAAATAAATTTTCTAGAGTCTAGATATCTTATAATTCATTTATACTTAGTACTTTATTTTAATGTAAAAACCTCCAAATAAGAGTAACCAACAAAGTTCTTTTTTTATGAAATACTCACATCACAATCTTAGCCTTATTAGATGACGTACTTTTTGCGTCACTGAAGATCATCATCATCATGGGTTTGGAGGATCATATCAATGAGACAAAAAGGAACTCCACTCTTCACAAAGAAACAGTCAAATATTTTAAAACTTTCTGAATTAAGATATGCCTTGCTCACTTTCACATGACTTTTTTCTCATGATTCGCCATCATGTACCATATCCTAGAAGTGCTCTTGAATAGGGCATCAAAAGATGCAAGTGTGCAAAAGGGCCTGAAATGGCAGCATAAAGAATGTGCCTCTCACCCCATATATCCTATAGTGATGATGGAAACTTCAATAATAAGAGCAACAATAACATGTTGCCAATGCTAGTTTCAAAATTTTGTCTGGTTATGGATGCCCCACTATAAATGAATTCAACTTTTCCATTAGTGTCTTCTTGGAAGTATTATTTGCTAATCCTTTAAGAAGCAATTATTATCTACCTTGAAGTTTACGTTAAATTGGTAAAGTAGTTTCTTAATTTAGACGCTAAAACCATATGTCCGTGTACTATTTATCTTATAGGATTGAGCCAAGGTACCAAGAAATGTTGAGCAAGGACATAGCTGAAACTATGACAGATGGCATCAAAGTTAGAGTTATAGCAGGTGAAGCTCTTGGAATAAAGTCACCAATCTACACAAGGACACCAACCATGTACTTGGATTTTACTCTTAAACCTGGTGCTCACTTGCAACAACTTATACCAAAATCTTGGAATGCTTTTGTGTACATATTGGAAGGAGAGGGTGTTTTTGGAAACCAAAAATCTCAACCTGTGACCTCTCACCATATACTTCTTCTTGGTTCTGGGGATGGCCTAGAGGCATGGAACAAATCTTCTAAGGTCCTTAGGTTCATTTTGGTTGGAGGTGAACCATTGGGTGAACCTCTGGTGCAATTTGGACCTTTTGTGATGAATACTCAAGAAGAGATTGACCAAACAATTGATGATTTTGAGAACTATACCAACGGATTTGAGAAAGCTAGACATTGGAGGTCTGAAAGTGCAATTAGCTTTGATTATTAATTTTATTTAGTGTGACAATTGTTGGTTGATTTAGGAAAGATGAGAGGAAAAGTAAGTTCTGATGTAAATTGAAATGTATGAATTAGGCGCGATGAGTATCTATCCTTTTTACCGTTATATTATGTCAATATTATTTGCATATACATATACATATAATCTAAAATTGGAATGTATGAATATTATGTCAATACGAGGAAACATCATTTTAAATCTTAGACATATAATCTAAAATAACGAAACCAAAAAAACTCTAATTAAGTCTTAAATCTTCTTTCGTTCAAAACATACTGACCAAAATATCATATTTTTTTCTCAAAATAAAAAACATCCAATTTTCCTCTTTTTCAAACCTTAATCTCAATTCCTTCAAAATTGTTCAAATTTGAAGAAACTTTCACTAAATTTCTGACTTTTAAACATTCAAAAGGATTTTGAATTCCAAATCCATCATAAATTATCTAGTATTTAAATAGGAAAAAAAGATTTTGAGAATGCTAGATCTACAAAAATTGACAAGATGACTATATTTGTTCAATCTAAAAAATAAAGAGATTTGATTTGCTAAAACATTTAGGAAAAAAATTACTCAGAATTTTAAGTTAAAGAAACTAAAATGAAATTAAGTTAATCCTAAATATTTTTTACATGAGATTTCATTATTTTCATATATTACCATTATTAATTACTTCTCTTGATTTCTTTTAAATACGTGTTTGTACATCATTATCACTCTTATCCCTTTTTATTAATTTATAAATTATAAGAAAAAAGTTAGTTATAACAAAAATGAATAGATTAGTCCGTGCAAATTAAAATTAGTTAATAAATATTGGAGACACTAAATGAACCCTTAAACAGTGCAATATTTTGCATAAATACAAACAGAGTTGGCCTTAAGATTTGGTTGGAAGAATTTATTTACAATTTTTTGTGTGTTTATCTCATGGCATAAGTACATGATCAAGAATGTGGCAATTTTGGCATGATAAGGAGGCGGGTGTTTTTCTTCTGCAATTCTAGAATAGCTTGGTGCACTTTCAATATGGGAAGTGCAGGAAGTAATTTGGGGAGTGCAGCAAGCAATTACCCTAGGAGGAAGTATGGTTTAACGTTCCAGACGATAGTGATGGTTTTTTATTTGTCTTATTAGGCCCAATGCCTATCTATTGCAGGATGAGTTATTTTGTGGCAAAGTGGAAGGTGCGGGAAGACTGCCTCCTAATTGGTTTCTGAAGACAAGGATTCCAATTTTTATGTTGAAAGCTTCCCTTTATATATTTTTCAAAAAAAAAATCAGCTAACAATAATTAGTTTAAAGATTTTATTAGAGAATAGTATGTTAGTAATATCCTTTTATTAAATAAATACACTCCCTTTATTTCCTTGGATTTGAGTTCCCTACCATTTCCTCTAAAAAAAAAAAATCCCTACCATTTTAAATTATGAATTAATCTTTATCTTGCTGGAGAACAACATTTCCCACTTGTCCGATTGTTGCCGAACAGTTTTTTATATCAAACGGACCTTCCCAAAAGGTAATTTTAATAAATTTAAATGGAGAGTAATCATTCTAGGCATTGATGCTTATGTTCTTTCACGAATGTTAGTTTATTGGATCTTGACAAATTTCTGTTATTCTTGAGTTACTTATTCTTTCTTTACAACCTAAAATTTGAATCGGAATGGTAGTTTATTAGTTCTTGACACGTAGTCGAGACAATTTTTGGCAACATTAGAAGAATCAATGCCTTGTGTCGCGTACTAGAAAGGGTTCGCTTGTAATTGAGATGACTCCAAACACTTATAAGGTGGGTAAAACACAAGCTCATTAAGAGAAGGTAATCTTATTGCTCAAAAATTGCACTTTTGAAAATTAAGAGAAGGAATAGGTTGTTTCCAATGGTCTAGAGAAGATATTTCAAGATTTATGTAGACCGTGGCAATAGGCACTAGCAGCGAAGCTTAATGCAATGGATTTGGACATGAAATGTTTGGCATCCCAGAAAAAGATCAAGTTCTTAATTTTTCTCAATTTTCATGATACATTTGGTACTTGGTTGTGTGGGTTCTGTGCCCCTTCATGGATTTGATTACTGCTTGGAATGAAGGACTCTAAGAAAATTATTATGTTTGCATAATGCGCAAATCACTATGTTAATTTTGAAAATAAATTAATATCAGCATAAGTAAAAGATTTGTACAACAATTTGGATTTCTAAGATTTTACAATGAAAGAAATATATTCTCTTATATATTCTTTTAAACATTTTTTTTATTATGAGAAAATTTAGATACAAACTTTATAAGTATTTTTGGTGTTATTTTTCAATCATAATTGAAGTTTTATCTCAATAACCTATGTTATACTTTAATGCGGTCTTTTGTTACAAGATTACCGAGGTAAAACTTAAAATTTTGATTAAAAATAACACTTAAAGTACTTAGAAAATTGTATCTAAGTTTTGCCAATTTTTAATTGACTATAATTTATTGAAAACATAAAATTATATGTATTGGTTCTTATTTAACAAGTCTTTACTTGTAATTTTGTAGTTTTCATTTTTCTATTACAAATTTGAGAAATGTTAATAATACACTATCTAACACACTATTTAAATGTATTTTTATTAGTAGCTCAAATTTTTTAAATAAAAATTATGTAAATCTCACTCTTTATTTAATTAGACCTCATTTATAATTTTATATTTTTAATAAATTTTAACCACTTATAATATATGTATTAAAAAGAAGAAAAAAAAGGTTATACAATTACGTCGTCATTCAATTATAACATATTATATATGATAAATTTATTGATTTTTATGATAATTATTTTAAAAATCATATTAACAATAAATTATGATTGAATTTCATTTTAAAATTATTTTATACTAAATTCTAAAAAGAATGTGTGAGGAAATATGTTTTTAACCATCTTCCAATAAATTTTGTAAAGGCCGAGCATTTTTTAAATGTTACAGAAAATCCAACTACCTAGGCCCAGCCCAAATTCTATATCCAGTAACATAAAGTTCTAGGCCCGAATTTAAATTTTCAGACCGGGACCTGACCCATTAATAATTTATTATTCAATCATTCCAGTAAACGTAAGAGCAAAGATTGACAATCAATTTGAAATTTTGAATGATTCCATAATGCTTGACCAATGAAAAATACTGCACAAAAATAATAATAATAATAAAAATTCCAGAATGCCTTTCATTTTTCTGACCGATTCCATAAACAACAAATCTCCTTTGAGCTGGTGGGCACATTAATTTATTGGAAAAAATAACCCTTTGCTTAAAATAATTCTCTTTGATTTTACAGTCACAGCCAGTTTTCCCTTATGATTGGTAACATTGGTTGATGATACTTGATGGAAAAGAATAAAATGCAATGAAATAAATGAAATCATGAAGATAAAACAAAAGGTAAGAATTATAAGTTCAACCATTACTAGAAATGGAGTTCAACATACATATTTATTAGTTGAAATTTATCAAAAACTACAAAATTAGAAAAAATAGTCATTAAATGAGAAGTAACAAAAGATAAAATGTATTACTTTTGTTTACTCTCACCCATATAAAGAGAGTAATTCTTGTGCCAACTAGGTATGGCAATGGAATAGGACGAGAATGGATTTGATATTTCCCATTCTCGACTTTGGCTCTAAATACTATCTCTATCCCTGATCTCCGGTAGGGCTAATTATTTAACACACATCATCATCCTCGTTCAGGGTTGAGTATCCCTGATCCAAACTTCTATTTAAAAAAATACGACAAATTTGATTAGATTATCATACCTGGAAATGCATAATACAAACACAATATATGCTTTGTAATTATACACACACATTCTACACAGTAATACAATATTCTATGTAAATAGCAATACAAATAACATACTTTACCAATCATTGACATTATAAACAATATTCAAAATACTAGTTCAATAACATACTTTACCAAATATTTTAGCAAGTGAATGATATTACAATTTACAAGTTTATACGAAGATTCATAAAAGAACTAAAATTAAAAGCTATAACAAAAATTTAGTTAAATAAAATGATAACATTCAATAATTTAGGCAATTTTTATACTCTTTAGTTGTATTATAAGGCTACATAAGTAATTATATATATATATATATATATATATATATATATATATATATATATATATATAT
>CM023942.1:1803399-1886521 GCA_013407115.1 Glycine latifolia
ATATATAACCTATGTGTATTCACAGAATATCATATAATGATTTTTCTCCTGGACTCCTTTCTTTGTTGTTTCTCAAAGTAAAAATCATCACAATTATTTAATTTGACAACTAAAAAACATCATGTTGGAAATATAGGAAGGGGAAATTGTAAAAAGGAATAAAGAAATGTTGCATAATGGTAATAACCACTGTCCGCAAACTTTCAGCAAACCTTCGATGCAACCTAATATCCCATTTCGCCTCCCAAAATTTACATAGCGACGTGTCTGAACTCGTATAATTGAAGTCAAAGCACGATGAAACCTTACAAAAAATAATGCCTAGAGCAACACAAAATAGAGAGAGAAAAAATAGAGGAAAGAAAAAGAGAAAATCTAAAAGTAGAGAAAAAACTCTTGATATCTACAAACTCAAGCTATTGTCACGCATTATATACTGTGCAGACTGAGCAATCCATTTGCTATCAATTAAGGATAGCTTTTAATTTTTGAAATCAAAATTAGATGTTATAGAATGACTAATAAAGCCCTTTAAATAAAACTAACGTACCAAAAAATTGTCAACAGATAAAACTTTAAATCAGAAAGACATAAAAACATTTTTATATAGGAGATTAACATGCATAGTGTAATGTGTTGGAAAAAGTGTAATGTGTAATAATGACAAATAACATAATGAAAGTGTTCCTTATGAACCAAGGTGTTCCTCATAAATTTGATTTTCTTTCAAAATTATCCACACCCATCTTCTTTTATATTCCAAAAATATTCCATCCTTCTTCTTTTATATATATAAAGATATGATATTAGTATTACCAGGATTGTCTATATAAGTTACATTTGTACTCATGTAATATGATTTTCTCATTTGAATAAAATCCACTTTTCTCCCCTCGGAATCATGAATTCTAACAAGTCCTTACCACCTCGATCAGGATAGACAGGTCCTTGGGCTGTTTTTTCAACGAAAGGTATTAATGAATTTTTTTAAGTAAAATGGTATGTGAATTGATGTTCAAATGGAGTCCTTATGGACATACTTTTATTAAAAGACGAGACAAAAAGGATTAGAGGATCTGAACATTAGTAGAATCTAATGAAAAGACGAAAAAAAGAGAACATTTTAATACTGTAAAAAAAATAAAAAATTATAGAAAATTAAAAACAAAAATTGATATGATTACAAGATAAAAGATATTCAAACCTTGGATAAAATCTAAGAAGATAGTGTTTTTTTTCTCTAATCCACAGCTTATTTTTTTTAATCACAGCACCAAACTCACAACTCGTAAGCAACGATGTGCAAAACAATAGTAATAGATTAAATATGTCTTGGAGGCATAAAATAAGATTAGATACTTTGTTGTTGTTTTTTTATAAAAAAAAAAAGAACAAATGGCAAAAAATACATGGATTTATGAAACCGTAAGTTATATACGACTACGTCAAAGCTATTAGTGGAAGGGTAAATCAGGAAAGAATTTATCCTGCTACTGCCAGTGCTGTCTGTCAACGTCACCCAACTGCGATCCCACTCACTTAAGCATCTCACATTATAGAATAGAATGAGCCAAACAACAACGATAACGCGTTCAAACTTTTATTTAAATTAAATCAGCAAAATGAATATTATTTACGGAAGGGTACAACGAAAACGCGTTCAAACTTATATTTAAATTAAATCAGCAAAATACCCATTCTATTCTATTTGTGGTCCCTCCACAAGCTCCCGTACTTTTCCGGCTTTTTTACCCTTCTGGAATATTTTTTTAAGAATCATTTGGAATAGATTTTAAATTAATTATTAAAAATATGATACAATTATTAAAAATATGATACAATTTTTGAGTTAAAAGTTGTATCTCTTGTAAAAAAAATTTTAAACTGAAATCGTAAAAAATTTTATGAGTTCAGTATATTTTTTTTAATTTACAATTTTAAAGTTGTAAATTTTTTTTTTACCTTTTAAACAAAAATTATAAATATATTCACAACTTTAATTTAATAAGTTTTTTTTATGATTTCTAAGTTGTAAGGTAAGGTTTGTTTTTTTAAGTCTTAATTTTTTTTTCAATTTATTTTTAAGAAAATGTAAATAATTTTTTAATTAATTATTTAATAAATATTTTTTTTATAATTTTTTAGTTTTGTTTAATATTTTCATAATTTTAGTATTTTTATTTTTATTGTTTAAAAAAGTAAAAAAAAATACAATTTTTCTTACAACTTAGAAATTGTAATTTAAAAAAATTATACCAAAATCATAAAATCTTTTACGACTTTAACTTAAAAAAATTAAAAAAAATAAAAATCCTGACATTAATTATGACTTCTAACTTAGAGTAGTAATATCTATTATGACTTATCCCTTTTGATAATTAATTTGAAATCTACCCAAATAACAATTAAAAAAAAATCCCTGAACGGTAAAAAAGTTTTACTCCACCATTGCTATTATTTAATTTAATTACATAGGTCTTAGAGTGGAACAAGTTTAACGGGTAACGATAAAAAATCAATGGAGCCACCAAGTGGATTTCGGTCACTTTACCATTTTGAATCATCATTGATTTTCCACTTTCAATTTTTACAATATTAACTAACTATAACTATTCTTTCCCTTAAATAGTTCCAAATAAAAAGTAAATGAACTAGTAACTAGTAAAGCTTTCATAGAATGAAATACAATAGCAGTTACTTGCAAAGAAGGAAGTCAAGTGTCTTGTTTTTAACAAAATTTAACTACCTTTTAATTTATTTAATTAATTTTTTTAACTAGACTATAATTTATTTAATTGAATTAGATATGTTTGGTAAATATTTTTTTCTAACTTATAATATTTTTTATATGTTATTTGAAGTTGTGTGTTCTTTTACCATCAATATTTTAAGATACATTTTCATTTATCATTTCTTTTCATCTTGTATTATATATTTTAACAAAAAATAGTTTTTAAAATCACATTATTTATTTTTATTATAACAGTATTTGATAAAATATTTAACTTTTAAGCAAAAAGAAATGCTTAAAATTAATTAAGAAAACAAAATTATAATAATCTAAAATATACTTTTGTCTACTAAATAAAAAATTATATAAATGTATTATTTGATGTCAGATAACTTTATCATCATATATAGCCATTGTACAAGATCCTTTAATTCATATAAATATTCAATGATAAGTGAATAGTCGTGACATGGACAACAGAATTCATGAACATACTCTTTAATTCATTAACTTTCGTGGAATAATATAATTGGCTAAATTTTAAAGATTCCTTTTGTTTTTTGTTTAAAGAGATTATAAAAGATTCTGCATGTGCAAATATTAAAAACAGTGTATGAGATAAATGTGTGAGGTGCAATGATCTTGTTTGAAAAGGGTGACTCAAAAAATGATTGCCTGCCGCGCCTAAAATCACAACACTCTTTGCATCTTCTTCAAACCTTGTGCTTCTAACGGGCCGAAATGGATGTATTCATATTCATTTTCATGATTACTAAAAAGAAGTTCGAAATGTCTTTAATAAAAGATTTTGAGCAAAAAAACAAAACCAATAAGACAATAAAACAAAGAAGAAGAAATACCATAAAATTGTCTTTAATAAAAGGTAGTATTTCTTCTGTTTTGCTAAAAGAAAGAACAAAAAGGAAGTTACAGAGCAGGTAGAGTAAGTAATAAGTACTAAGTAGTGAAGAACTCCACGTGAGGTCCACGCGAATGCATTTGAGCTGCTGCATTTGAGTGGCATTTGCATTTGCATTTGCATTTGCATTTAGGAAGCAGATAGACAGTGACATTAAGCAAACGCTGCCCGTGGGGCCCCAAGCTTTAGCATTGAATAATTGACTTTGACCAACGAGAAAAGAGAAGAGAGAAGAAAGAAGGAGGAAGAAAAGTCACAGTTTCCTCCCTTCTTCCTTTCTAATAGTAATAGCTGTTGCTGACAATAAAAAGGGTCACCCACACCTCCTCTTTCTCTCAATCGAGGTCTTCTCGATTTCCTTCTCTACAACACAACGCTCTCTTCTCCTCTCTTGCAACCAAATTCGAACTTGTTGCACTCTCTACTACTCTAAAAGGTATGTCTTTCTTTTCCTGCTTTCACTCTCTCATCCATTAAAACTTTTCATCTTTACTTGTTTTCGGTGGCTCTGCTTCTGGCTACATCAAAGTTTCAAACTTTCTTCGGTTTTAGATTTTGGCCCCGACCCACCCTTTCTTCCTTTTAGTTACTTACTTTATTTCTTTCTTGTTAAGGTTAGTTGTTGTCTTGGATAGGATTAGTTATGGATCGGTCTAACCTTTGTTGGTAAAATTAGTATAACACGTTTTATGGTGGGACGTTGCTTAGCTTGGTACCTTTAGGGATTTGGGAAAAGAAAAAAAAACTAGGGTTGTTATGAAAACTCTGTTTGTTTCTAAATTGGAGGTTTAATCGTTTTTCTTATTCTGTGTGAATAATGATAAATTATGAATTGAAAGGCTTATTGAGGTTATGTTGTCCTTATTCTCTGCAGGATTTGATTTGGGACATGTGCAGTGATTCAAAAAGCAAACTACTTTCTTCCCCAATCCTCGTCATGGAGAGTACTAATATTCAGAAGAAGCAGAATCTGGAGGATGGTCTCTACAACAACTCGGTTTTGCTTGAATTGTCTGCATCTGATGATTTGGAAGCCTTCAAAAGAGAGGTGGATGAAAAGGGCTTAGATGTAAACGAGGCAGGCTTATGGTATGGTAGAAGAATTGGGTCAAAGAAGATGGGATCTGAAACCAGGACCCCTCTGATGATTGCTTCTTTGTTTGGAAGCGCTAAGGTGCTAAATTGTATTCTTCTTGAGAAGAAAGGAGGAGGTGTTGATGTGAACAGGGTCTGTGGTTCTGATGGGGCCACCGCTCTCCATTGTGCCGTTGCCGGGGGCTCTGAAACCTCACTTGAGATTGTGAAGCTCTTGCTTGATGCTGGGGCTGATGCAGAGTGCCTTGATGCCAGCGGCAACAAGCCGGTTAATCTGATTGCTCCAGCCTTTGATTATTTGTCCAAATCGCGAAGGAAGGCCATGGAGATGTTCCTCAGGGGTGGTGGGGAAAGAGATGATGAACTCATGAGCCAGGACATGGAGCTACAGATGTTTTCTGTTCCTGAGAGAAAAGAAGCAAGTAGTGATAATAAGAAAGAATACCCTGTGGATATATCACTGCCGGACATCAACAACGGTGTATATGGAACAGATGAGTTTAGGATGTACAACTTCAAGGTGAAGCCTTGCTCAAGGGCTTACTCCCATGACTGGACCGAGTGTCCATTCGTTCACCCAGGGGAGAACGCTAGGAGGAGAGACCCACGGAAATACCCTTACAGCTGTGTTCCTTGCCCAGAGTTCCGCAAAGGGACCTGCCAAAAGGGTGATTCCTGTGAGTATGCTCATGGTGTGTTTGAATCCTGGCTACATCCTGCCCAATACCGGACAAGGCTTTGCAAGGATGAGACTGGCTGCGCTAGAAAAGTATGCTTCTTTGCCCACAAACCTGAAGAACTACGTCCTGTCTATGCTTCCACTGGGTCGGCTATGCCATCACCAAAATCATATTCAGCTAGTGGACTTGACATCACAGCGATGACTCCATTGCCTCTAAGTTCCACATCTTTGCCTATGCCAACCGTTTCAACCCCACCCATGTCTCCCATGGCTGCTGCAGCAGCAGCTTCATCTCCCAAGAGTGGAAGCTTGTGGCAGAACAAAATAAACCTTACTCCACCATCGTTGCAGCTTCCTGGTAGCCGACTGAAGGCTGCTCTGAGTGCCAGGGATCTGGAGACGGAGATGGAACTGCTCGGTCTAGAAAGCCCTGCCCGCCAACAACAACAACAACAACAACAACAGCAACAGCAATTGATTGAAGAGATTGCCAGGATCTCTTCCCCGTCTTTCCGGAGCAAGGAATTCAATAGGATTGGTGATTTGAATCCTACTAACCTTGATGACCTGTTATTAGCATCTGCTGACCCTTCTGTATTATCTCAACTACAAAGTGGGCTTCAGATGCGGCAAAACATGAACAACCACCTCCGTTCGAGTTATCCATCCAACATCCCTTCCTCTCCTGTGAGGAAGCCCTCAGCTTTTGGGTTTGACTCATCAGCTGCTGTGGCAACTGCAGTGATGAATTCCAGGTCCGCCGCGTTTGCTAAGCGAAGCCAAAGTTTCATCGATCGTGGAGCTGCTGCAACCCACCACCATCTTGGAGGGCTGTCTTCAGCTTCCAACCCTTCCTGCAGGGTGTCCTCTACCCTTTCAGGTTGGAGTTCCCCTACCGGGAAAGTGGATTGGGGTGTAAACGGAGACGAGCTGAACAAGCTGAGGAAATCTGCTTCCTTTGGGTTCAGAAACAGTGGGGTAGCTCAATCATCATCATCCCCCATAGCACAGCCAGAATTTGGTGCCGAGCCGGACGTCTCATGGGTTAATTCATTGGTTAAAGATGTTCCCTCCGATAGGTCTGAGAAGCAACAATATGATCATCTCAGTAAAGAGATGCTGCTTCCACCATGGCTGGAGCAGCTGTATAGAGAGCAGGAGCAGATGGTAGCATGAGCAGCAAGGGCTGCTGCCATGACAATGCTTCTTGGTTATTCTGACAAGTTTGTTGAATTATTTATTTAATTATTTTATTCATTTTGAGCTGCTTCAACTATCCACAACATTACACAATATTATAGTTAGGGATAGGATGAGATATGATGTTGCAAAGAACAAAGTTCAGGTTAATCCAGAGATTTGAATGGAGAGTTCCAACTTCTAGATCAGGGAAGACTTGGAGAAATGTTGAACGAAGAAGGATGCCTGAATTTTATTTTATTGTATAATAGTATAGTTTATTCCCCCTTTTCTCTACGGGTTGATGGATGTATTTTCCTAGCAAGTGGACCCCAAAGTATTTGTCATTGATTAAGCAGCACAATTCTTTTTTATATAAAAATTGTTATGCCATTTGATCAATGCTTATCCTTTTTAGAAGTACTTTCAAGGGAATTTCTTGTGACTTCTTATTGCTTATTCTCTCTGATTTAAAAATACTTGATTCCTTGTGGTTTAGCCGCTTATTCGTCTCGGCTTTTTATATTAAAGTTATAAACAGTCATACGTGCAAGAAAAGAAAAATTGCTATTATACTGCTTTTGTTGTCCTTGTACGTGTGAGGTGCTTTTTCCTCCTCATGTTCTTGAGGGTTTCTTTAAGAGGAGTTTTAACACATTTGTCTTTCACTTTCTCCCCCTTAAATACGAAGAGACTTCAGCCTTTTTATGGGCCCAGTAATAACCTGTTTTCCCCCCAACTAGAACACAATAAATAAACTTGGCTACTTAGATAAGTTAATGAACATATCAACAACAAAAAAGATAAGTTAATAACCCCTTGAAAATTCAGTCAAACATGATGGCTTCTTGTTTTTCCTGTTAGGAGTTAAAGGAAAAACTAGAAGTAATCTGACAAAATATGAGCTGACTTGTATTGTTCCTATTTTGAAAAAATAGTACTAAAGAAACTCGAGAAGATTACTTTATATAAAGAACTTTGAATGTTTTTTTTTCGAAGTCAGAGAAAGCCTCACAAGTAAAGAGAATGAAAAAGGATTGAAACACATGTAAAAGATCAACCCTATGGGTTACATGTATTCCATAGGTGTTAAAAATTGCAATTATCTGTACAGATAAGATACTTAACAGGTTTCGTAAAAGTCGTCTATGACGGCTCAATAAAGAAAAAGGAAAAAGGGTTGGAAAAAATAAATGGTGTGAAATAAGTCTGCTTTAGATTTATTATGTATAAAAATCACTCCCATTAAATATACAAGACTTTATTTATGTCTGCCATTATTATAGATAGATAGATTACAACTTTCAAATGAAGGCAATGTCGGGAAACATTGTCATTCAGATTAGAGGGTTATCACTTATCAGACGATCCAATGGTCCCTATATGTATTAGGTAGTTGAGTCCTTCAGAGAATGAGTTGCTCTTGGTTTGACTTGTTTTGGGATTTCAGCAATCCACGTGCTTAAATTTGTCAAGGATAATGTTTAAGGCACATTAGTAAAATAAGCAAAAAAACAATAAAAATAAAAATGTATCAAAGTACATTTTATATAAATTTGATATGAAATAAACGCTGACATGATATGCATAAAGTACACGTTATGTATAGTCGTTGAATTTTATGCAAATTTGTGCTGCAAGATGTTAATATAATAAAAATCAAGAGATAAATAATTGAATATGCTCCTATCGTCACAATTTGTGAGTTATCTTCTAAACTGAACTTATTTCAGGAAGTATAATGCCAAATGAACGAAAATTGTATAAATAAAAATATGCCGCACTATTAAATATAAACTTCTATAAACAAATGTGAAGTTGTCTTACATAAATCTAGAGATATGTTATGGTGAATTTCTGTGTTGTTTCTCTAGCACAAAACTTTTTAATACAAAATCATAGCATATTAGATCTGCCCATGGCATCAGTTAAGTTCATAAAAATTATCTTCATAATTATCTCTCAAATAAAACATGGCCATATTTCATCAATAAATATCTGTTAACATTTTGTTTTGAGAAAAAATATTGATATTTCACATTCTATCATTTTTCTATTTTAAGAATTCTCGATTTACCTTCACATGCTTTATGCAGCAGCATGCAACTTGTTGAGTCTTATTATTATTATTATTATTATTATTGTATACAAAATTATGTGCTGTACACAATAATTAAATTACACAAATATGTGCGTCATAAAAATAAAATAATGGGAGAAAAAGCACTGCAAGAAGCCTGAACAAACTAGACCTGTCTTTCAATTCATTTTGCTTTGGAGATAGACTTTCAGTAGCATCTACTGAAGCTGCAAGAACTTCATCATGGAATTGGAGTCCTACAAGAATTAATTTGGAAGTTGATGTTGGAAACCAAAGTTCTAACTATATATTAATGAGACAATAAATATAATTTTCTCAAACATTTTCAATTTGTAGAGAGGCTGATCTCATTCAGCAACCACCAGCGTAGGTTGTTCCAGGCTCTCTTTTATAGCAGCCCTCAAATTTAATTTTATTTAATTTGTCATAAGAAGCCTTGCTATATATGTTGAAACATTTTATTCAATATATACTTTGCATATGAATAATAGTGCTCTAAATGGTGGGTGGGGCTAAGAATTGAAGACTAATTGCTCAATAAACATTTATGGCCACAAACGGGAAGAATGATGAAGTCACCAGAACTCATTTTCACAGTTCAACAGTGATATGCAAGCAGTTTCATTCCCGTTGACCTATTAAACAAGATAACATGAGTTTGATTATAAAACCAAAAGAACCTTGAACTTACTTGATTTGTAGGAACACTAGGAATTATGCATGAAACATGTTTTCTTGCACTTTCTGTGCAAAATCCTTTTGAAGAATCCAAAACACATAAAAGCAGAACTATTGATGTTAACTGTGGATTATCATGAACTGACTCTCACAAAATCTTAAGCTGCTAGATGAAAACTCACCCAAATGGTCTAACACACCCTCACACAAAAGCCATTATTTGAAGCATGGATATGCACTAGCCCATCTACTTGGTGCTGGAATTCAATTTTTCTGATTAATTACATTCCCTTCCCCTTAAAGATGATCAAATTACACTGTCCTTCCCTCTATTTTTAAAAATTACACTCCCCTCACTTTAGATAAAAATATACTAAACTTCATTTTGCTGTTAACAAAACCTCTTAGTGAGAGTGATTGGTGAATAACTATGAATGAGCTTTTCAGTGACATTTTCCCCCTCTAAATTTCCGTCTCACTGACAATTAATTTTAAACATCAATTGTTTTTTATAACTATATTATAGACCTTAGGAATTTAGAAGATGAAATGAAATTTTAAACACCGCTAGTGTTGGTTTTGGAACTTAAACCAGAATCTTAATTTCATCTTTTAGAGTCCCCAAAGTCAATAATAAGGATTCAAAAGTAGTTGAAGATGTTGAGAGTCACATAGGGAAAAAAATCACCCATAAGAAGCTCATTCACATTAAAATAGATTAAAGTGTGCCATATATTAATTTATTAAAGGCAATGTAGTGTAATATTATATTCATCTCCTAGACCTAGTGACGGGCATATTTTACCTTTTTTATTTAATTATTTAGAATTAGAATAATGAGAGCAGCAAGGATCGAACTACTAGAGGATTTGACGCTCTATATGAATGGATTTTCCCTAAAATTAAAGCTGTTAGGTGAAAGTTCATAAACAGCTTTATATCTAACATGAATTATTCAGTGTAATTAGATATATCACGTTATATTTCAGGAGTTGTTCTAGTAACTGGTACAAGGGATGGAAGGTAGGTAGTTATTCTTGGAAGATTGGTGATTCTAGCAAGAAAAACAGACAAAGGAGGAAATAGAATAACAGCAATAAAATTCTTATCCAATTAGGTACGT
This sequence comes from Glycine latifolia, assembly GCA_013407115.1. Lineage (NCBI taxonomy): Eukaryota > Viridiplantae > Streptophyta > Magnoliopsida > Fabales > Fabaceae > Glycine > Glycine latifolia. The sequence goes on from CM023942.1 coordinate 1,813,908, forward strand.
GAAAAGGAGGAAACAGAATAAACTCTGGAAAATTTTGTTGTTTTTTTTTTTTTACACAGGAAATTTTTGTTGTTAATTGTTTCCAAATGAGAGTTCAGTTTACTATATATATATATCTCCTATAAATAATGTGCATTGAAATTGCATTTGATTTTACGCTGGGTATCTATTGCAGCAAAGTGTGCATCCCTTTGTCATAACATAGACTAGCCCCATTCCAGGATTGTCAGAAATATCAGATACAGATTCCAGTGTCTGTCTGATTCATAAAACTGCTGATCGAACAAGTGTTAGATTCAGTTTTCGTAACTGCGACATATTTGAATATATTTGAGCACCTCCAATGGAAGAAATCCATTTGGGTTTCTTAACCAATTTTTTTTGGCCCTGTAGTACTTTTTATGGTCTCCATAGCGCCATGTCACTCCTAAGGAACTCACTTAATATTTTGCTCAAAAGCAAGAAATCATAAGGAATTCAAAAAAATCAACATATTTATATTTTTTTAATAAAACTTAATATTTTTTCAATTTTCATAAATATAAATAAAAAGAAATGCATAACAATATAAAATAAAATTTTACATAATAATAAATAATTAAACACAATAATATCGAAATAAATAAAAAACCTAGACCTTAAAAAAAATACATCAATTTAGTTATTGTTATTTTCGTTTCCGAAACATTCCCAAATATGCTCAACTAAATCTGCTTGGAGTTGTCGGTATTTTTGTTTGTCGTGAACCTCTGTTCTCCTTTGAAGGTATGTTGATCTGATACTAGGGTGAGCACCTAAAGATACTTCGAATGTTGACGTGTTGTTACCTACATTATGCAATATGATGCATGCATAGATGATATTCTTCATTTTAGCAATATCCCAAAAACGTGACGGACCACGTATAATTGCAAATCGAGATTGGAGCACTTCGAACGCCCGTTTTACATCTTTTCTTGCCGATTCTTGCCGTTGAGCAAATAATTTTCTCTTTTCTCCTTGTGGCATTAAGATGGTCTTCACAAATGTAGCAAAGTCTGGATAAATACCATCGGCTAAATAGTATCCCATATTATATTGGGTTCTATTCACTGTGTATTGCACTGCGGGAGCACGTGCTGACAAAACTTCATCAAACACATTAGATCTATTTAATACAGTAATGTCATTATTTGAACCCGCAGTGCCAAAAAATGCATGCCAAATCCACAAGTCTTGTGATGCAACGACTTCAAGAATAATTGTTGGGTTGCGATGATCACCTTGACAAAATTGACATTTCCATGCAACAGGACAATTTTTCCATTCCCAATGCATGCAATCAATAGAACCTAACATACCTGGAAATCCGCGTGTCACTCCCAGTTGTAGTAGTCGTTCGGTGTCTTCGTTAGTTGGTCTCCTCAAGTACTCATTCCCAAATATGGTGCATATGCCTGATACAAATCGCTCCAAGCATTCCACCGCAGTTGTTTCACCAATTCGAACATATTCGTCTACGCTGTCAGCAGGTGAGCCATAAGGCAAAATACGAAGTGCAGCTGTGCACTTTTGTAATGGAGATAGTCCTTTCCAACCCAGTGCATCGAACCTCACTTGAAAGTACTCATCCTGATTGCTGAGCCCATCTACAATACGAAGAAACACATGCCTTCGCATACGAAATCTTCGTCGGAACTGATTCTCTGTGTACACAGGATTTACTGAGAAGTAGTCATTGAACAATCGATCATGAACTTCTTCACGATTTTGATGTACCACTCTTCTTTGCATACGCCCGACGGTGTTGCCATGTAGTTGTTGTTGGCTCTGAAGTATCAACCTAATGAGGTCTTCATCGGTGTTGTCTTCCAATTCCTCATTTATCATTTGATCTAAAACTTCATCTAAATCGATGTTTGGATCCATTATAACGGTATTTGAAGTGTTTGAAATGAGAGAGATATATTGCGTAATTGGTATGAGAACATGTGAAAATGAATAAGTAGTAGACATTTATATAGCTTCATTTCCAACGGCTAGTTTTATAACGGCTAGTTTTTAACGGCTAGATAAAAAGAAATGCATAACAATATAAAATAAAATTTTACATAATAAATAATTAAACACAATAACATCGAAATAAATAAAAAACCTAAACCTCAAAAATAAATATTACATCAATTTAGTTATTGTTATTTAAACATAACGACTAAACTTTAATTAAACAATTTCTTCCTAATATGTTCGCAATACTTTTCGTGATCTTGGCGTTGTTGTTCCGACATGTTGCATGTATCCTTCATGAGGATTTCATAATCCATGCGCCGTTCTTGATCTTGCATACGCCTTTCTTGAGCCTCCTTTAACTGAATAAGTTTTAATGTGTTTGCATTCTTCTCATTCATGACACTTTCAATGCCAGATAAATCAATATTGCTAGAAGCTTGTTTTCCTTTGCTCTTCCTTTTTGCCGCTTTTTGTCCCATTGGGCGAGACATTGGCGATGGCTCATCATATTCTTCGGTTTCAATGGGTGTCTCTGTGTTAGAAGACGATGAGTAATTTCCATCTGCAGAAACCTTTGTTCTTTTTGAAGTATTTGACATGAATTCTGCATCGAATTTAGGTTGATCTTTCAACAACAACCAAGCATGTTCAACCTCAAATTTTTTACCTGTATCCTGCGAGTAAATCAAATGAGCATTAGCCATACAATCCTTCTCTGAAGTTCCACTTCTCCTATGCTTATCGGCTTGTTTGTAGCACCCATTAAATTTTTGAAGTGTTGGGTGGATCCTATTCCATCGAGATTTCAACTGAGTCGAGCTTCTTTCACAAAACAACCCGCTTTCACACACATCGTCATTGTTGTATGCATTTTTAATCCTTGCCCAATATTGCTTTGATGTTTGGTCCACACTGATTATTGAATCCTTTGACACATTGAGCCACGATCGAACAAGAATTGTATCTTCTGTCACCGAGAATGCTGTACGTGTTTTTTTTCCACTACCATTGTGGTCGCCCTCATCTAGTTGAATATTATCTACACCAATTGTGGACTCAATTTCATTGATAGCGGGGGAAATATTGGACAAAGAAGGTCTATAACACGTGTTTGGATTGATGGGGGGTGATCGTTAAGAACTACCACTGGTAGGTGACTCTATATTAGATGGAGGATGCATATACCACATGTGTGGGGGTGGTGGATACATCATATACTGAGGTGGATTTTGCGAATTTTCACTGGTAGGGGGTGGTTGAGGATACATAAAGTATGACGGTGGATGTGGTGGATTTGTAGAATTTTCGTTGGTAGGGGGTGATTGATTTTGCAAAAAATTATAACCACTTTGATAATTATATTGATTAGGATCCATTTCAAAGAAAATAAAAAAGATTGAGGGATAGAATGAAACACAAAAAATTAGAAATGAAACTTGAAACTTGTAGTGCAAAGAAGAAGAAAAAATTACCTATATTTATAAACAAACATTCATTTGACCGTTAGGTGCCTCCAACGGATATATTTTGTTATTGGTAATTTTTTTTGTTTGCATTTATTTCTTAACGTTAACTTTTCTTTACATTAAAGGTTACACTTTTTTGCATTTATTTTACTGTTAGACTTTGTTTTTTAACCTTCTCTTCCACTTTGCATTTTTTTATTTCTATCTAACGGCTCTATTTTTTTTCATTTCTATCTAACGACTCTTTTTTTTCTTTCTATCCATGCGTCCCTTCATCTGGTCCATCAGAAGAAGCTTCCCAAAATCCTCCCCCTTCCACGCATTCCTTCAGTCTCTCTTCACTCTCAACACTCACCAAACCACTCGACCTCAATCTCTCTCACGAAACCACAGCCTTCACTCTCAAATCCACTCACGCGACCCTCAGCCTCTCCTACTCTCTTCCTTCTCCTCTCACAAAACCCAACCGTCTCCTCTCTTCCACTCAGCCCCTACCCTCTCCTCTCACAAACCGCGTCCATTTCTCTTCTCCCTTCCTCTCTCTGCTTCAAAAAGGCGAACAACAACAAGGAACGGGTCGCCATGGCTGTCGGGGTCGCCGTGGCTGTCTTCGTCGCCGTCGGGGTCGGGTCGGGGTCGCAGTGGCTGTCGGGGTTGCCATCGCTGTCGCCGTTGCTGTCGGGGTTGCCGTCTCCTCTCGCCATAGCCGCCGCCGTTGACGAAATCGCTGCCGCCATCGCCGTTGGTGTCTTCGTCTTCTTCGACCAAGGTAGTTTACTTTCTCTCGTTATTTTGCTGTGGTGGTTGAGTTTTTAATCTTATTTTATTGTGTAAGATGTGGTCCTTATATAAGGAACCGCTGTTGTTTCTTCAACCTTGCGTTCCGCCACGTAGGATTGCTCCAACGGTGATTTTTTTCAAGATACGGTTTCTTCCCCTTAAGCAACTCTCCAAGCTCCTGCGTTGGAATTGCTCTTATAGGTGTCAAAGGTTAAGGATATTTTCATCAAATAATTATGCATTTCTGAAAAATTAGAGAGGCTTTAAATAATAATGAGGGGAGGGGATGCCAATCGCAAAGACCTTGAGGCAAAAAGACTGCGACACATTTGAATTTTTTTTTCATGAATACTGATAAGAGAAAAACAATAAAAAAGTAAGATCTTCATAAAATAAAATTAATTTATGCATAAGTTAAAATATATTCTTTTTTGGAAAGAAGTTAATATTTTTTTTGAGGAAAACTAATAAGAAAAATTTTGCAAATTAGTTTAGAAAAAAATTTATTTCATTTTTCTTTCCTATCGTCCTTTACTGTAAGAAAAATGTGCATAGAAATCTTTTTCTATGCAAACCCAAAGTTACCATATAGTAATGTTATAATGTAGCTCGGATATATAACTCTTATATGAACGGATAAAGTAAAAAAGAATTGAAGACCACCATAAAATAAGTTGATAGAAATTTCTTCAAATAACTCTCGAACATGATGACACCTTTTTCTTATCATTTTAACATTAGCTTACATTTCAATCGGGTTAACAGGTTGAATTCGTACCAAGTTTGATAAGCTATGGGCTGTCGGATATTCAAGTCAAGGACCCAAGGCTTGGATGCTCTTGAAATATACTTCCAACCAAAATTAGAAAGATACTTTTCTAATTAAAAACTGTAAATCCTTAAAGTAACCAGAAACATTCCAGAATTGCAGAGTTTAGCTTTCATACAATAGTAAGTGCACGGGTCAAGCTAAATCAATCATCATTCGATAGGCCGTCCAAGTTCAACAAACCACCAAGAACGAACATGGTAGAATTAAGATGCCATATTGGAACTCAGTAACAAGTAAACAATCCATGTCCTTGGACAATTTGTTGTCACCTTAATTAAGTTCATCAAAAATAAATGTTGATAAACGCTACAAGGAGCTAAAAGTTAAAATGGCAAAGGGTGCACATCTTATCTACATGATGCTAGAAAATTGTGATACCCCGATTTCTTATCGAGATGTAGGATAAGGTCCCTTGCTGCGCTTCTTCAGAGACTCAGAGAAAAAGGAGAAGGCATCTTTTAGTTCGTCTGGAATAGAGAGTTGAAGGGGGAGTACCAAGGGAGGACATGCATTGTGTTGCACAGTTTTTTTCCAGGACATGGGAACTGCAAGTGCTGGTTGCTGCTTGTTTAGCCCTTCCATGATAAAAGAAAATGCCCCAAAAGTGAGACAGCTCTGCAGAAGAGCTTGTGGTGCACCTGTAAAACCCTAGAATATAAGTCTTAATAACAAAACAAGTACACAAAATGAAATTTACACATGTATTTAGCTGAAGAATGAATTGTTGAATTTTAACAATAGCAATGATTGGAAGGCATTCTGAGTCAGCAAATTTTTCCCCCTCCTCCATTTAAGGTGATGGTTTGGGGATGGAGACAGAGTCGATTCCAGAGTAATACATCTCAAGAAACAAATTACCACACTGATTATGGACAAAATTGCTTTGCATTTTGGATCATGTGATTATGCTTTTAAAGGGAGATCAAGAATGCCAATAGGCCTATTCAGAATAGTTAGATTAGCAAGTCCTTTATCCTAATTCTTTCTTATAGATTTGAAAAAGAGGGCAAACCCATCAATTTGAATAAATAAATAAAAGATACCTGGAAAACTTAGAGCAAGACCAGTGCAACATCCAGCAACACCAGCATTAATGACTGCAAATGCAAAAGAATTCACATTACCAGAGGAAGATCACTTAAAAGCAAAAGTGACAAATTTTATAACTAAATATTCATACCATCATCTTTTCCTCTAAGTCTTTTCAAGATGCAAACAACCAAACTATGAACTCCAGACAAAACTGCAAATGTCTAATGACATAAAGAACAACAAAATTACTTACAATCTAAATTAAAGCATAAAAATAATGTAAAACAAGTAGGGGGAAAAAAGGCAGCGAGATTCTCAATGTACCTTTGCATAAGACCCTGCTTCTACAAAGGATCCTTTAAAACCTTTCTTCTTAAACAATCCAGCACCTGAAACACACCATAACATTCATCCTTAAACAAAATCAGAAAAATACAAGTGACAAATGACAATTAAGCCATCAAAAGTCAAATTTCTCAGGTTTTTTTCACTAAAAAAAGTCCTCGTGCCAGCTTATTTTTCACAAAAATACACATTGAACATAACTAACCTACATTATTAATGAGAAAACGAAACTACATAATTGAATTTAACCTAACACCAGACACGTGCTCATGTAAACCGAGTCAAACACATTCACTTCTCAGTTATACTAACCTAAGCAGCAATCGTGTTGTCACTACAAATCACTGCTAAAAAGGACCAACGGATAATTCAAAAACCAATCCATACAACGAAGAACAATTCAAGCACTGTATCCACAACACACTATCGACAGAAACGGTGAATCTTCGATTAAAAGTTGAGCGAAGAAATTAGGCTAAACAAACGGTAATTAGTCTATGAACGATGGCGTAATGTGATAATACGGAGAGAAGAGAAGAGGAGAACCGTATCCAAAGACGGAGCCCATGAGAGCGCCGCCGGCGGAGTCGGTGGCGAAGCGAAGGAGGCAAACGGCGGGAGCGGCGGGGATGAGGGCGTTGGGAGGACTGGAATTGGGAGCAGTGTCGGAATCTTGAGGCTGAGTGGCTGCGTCAGAATCCGGCATCGCCATAGATGAAGAAGACGTTGAACCTCTCTTCTTCTGTGTCTTCTTCCTCTTTGCGTTCTGGTCTTCTTGATTCTGTTGTGTGCGAGTGACTGAGTGAGTGATGTTATCCCTTTGCAACGTCCTTCACCACGTCGTCGTTTTATCCCCTTCCACCGTTTTCACTCTTTTTAAAGTTTTAACCATAAATTAATACTATTTTGAGTTAAAAAATATTCCAAAATTAAGTTATTTTCACTTTAAAAAATTATTTTAATCAATTATTTTTTTATTATGGTATTGGTACAAAATAATTTAATAAATGACAATAATAACTAATATTCATTGGAACTCTAAGAGTACATAATATGTGATTTTTTTTTCTCCTCAACATATGATTTATCTCATACACAAAATATATATTACCACTTCGATGAGGCTTCTTTTGATTTTGTAGAAACAAATAACATAAGAAGGGAGTTGAATTATGTTTTTAAAAATTTAAAACTTTTCTTAAGACTATAAAATATGTTTATCATATGATGAAATCTAAAACACTTATAGAGATTTTGATACATATTATATCAGACGATGAGAAAAATAGTTTTCTTTTAAATAAATTCAAAATCTTTTGTCAGTTAAATAACAAGAAAATAGATTTGAAGCAAACAAAGATAAGAGGTAGAAGATGAACACAAGCAATTACGTGGTTTAGTCATAAAGGACCTACATCCACGGAAAAAGAAGCAAAACTTATCTACTATAGAGCAAGAGTTACAAAGATCTCTATGTACAATAAAATTTTGCTTGATTCTTTCACTGTTTAGTTAACAACATCCAAGATCACGACCAAGCTTCACTTTTTTTCTCTCATACACACCAATCTTCCTCTTATGTGATTAATGCCCTTCACACTCACTCTTCTGTTTTATCTCACTGCTACCTCTCTATATATAGCACTAAAAGAGCACTAGCTATCAAGAATAAAAAAACCAAAACAGAAGGCTAAAAAATAGTTAGTTGTTGGCCACCAACTAACTTATCAGAAACTTGTTTATAACTAAACTTGACAGCTAGCAAACTGATGTAGGGACACGTCTTCACAAAACTCCACCTTGTCACTAGATCACAGTTTGTTTCTTCTCACAACACCTTTACTCTTCATAGAATCCAATCAAGTCCAAGCAATGCTTGAACTTTAATTATGGTACAGATTTGGTAAGTTCATCAGCAGGATTTTCTTTAGTTGGAATCTTCTCAACCAAAATCTCCTTGGTTTCAATAACATCTCGAATGAAGTGTAGCTAGACATCAATGTGCTTGGATTTCTCATGGTAAACTTGATGTTTTGAAAGCTCAATTCCACTTTGACTATCACAGAAAACAATAACATTGTCTTGAGCTATCCCAAGTTCACCTACCAATCCTTTGATCCATCTAGCTTCCTTAACAACTTCTGTAAGAGCAATGAACTCGGCTGAAGTTGTAAATAAAGCCACAACTGATTGAAGAACAGACCTCCAGCTAACAACAATGCCAAAGAAAGTAAACACATAAGCTTATAAGGATTTCCTGGTATCAATGTTACCAACGAAATCAGAATCTGTGTAACCTTTGATAGGTTCTTCATTCTTCATCTTCCTTTTGAACTTTAAACCAGAAGATAATGAACCATTTAGATATCTGAAAATCCATTTCAAAGCTCCCCAATGTGCTGATCCTAGATCTGCCATGAACCTGCTAACCATGTTGACAACATAAGCTAAATCTGGTCTGCTGCAAACCATGCCATACATAATGCTTCCCACTCCATTAGAGTAAGGAATTAATGGCATCTTTTCTTTTTCTTCATCTGATTTGGGTGCATCCTTGGTTGACAGCTTGTCATGTTGCCCCAAAGGAGTTGAGACAGGTTTAGACTCATGCATTCTGAACTTTTTCACAACTTTCTTCATATAGCCTTGTTGTGACAGAAAAAGTTCTCATTTTGATCTATTTCTATTGATGTCCATTCCTAGTATCCTATTAGCCTTCCCAAGTTCCTTCATTTCAAATTCAGAGCTCAACTTATCCTTGAACCTGTTAATTTGATCCATGCTAGAACTTGCCAATAAGATATCATCAACATACAACATCAAATACAAAAGAACCTCTTCATCTCTTTTCAGAATGTACACACAATTATCATAGTTGGATCTTTGAAAATTCATCCTCATCATGAAATCATCAAACCACTTATACCATTGCTTTAGGCCATATAAGGATTTTCTTAACAAGCAGACCTTCCCACTTTCCTTAGCAAAACCTTCAGGTTGCTGCATGTAGATGGTTTCTTCAAGGTCTCCATGGAGGAAAGCAGTTTTTACATCTAACTGCTCCAATTCAAGGTCAAATTGGGTCACTATGGCCAGCAATATTCTGATGGAACAATACTTCACAACAGGTGAGAAGATTTCTTTGAAATCAATTCCTTCAACTTGAGAGAAACCTCTTGCAACAAGTCTTGCTTTGAATCTTGCCTTTTCACCACCTTGAACACAATCTTTCCTCTTGAATATCCATTTGCACCCTATCACTTTCTGATTTCTTGGTAGATCAACTAAAATTTAGGTTTTGTTCTTCTCAAGAGAAAGCATTCTTCTTCCATGGCTGTAATCCATTTTTCACTTCCTTGTTATTCAAAGCTTCTTTGAAGTTTCTAGGTTCAGTAGCTTGAATTTCTTCAGCAACTATCAAGGCAAAGTAAACCAGATCAGCTTGTCCATATCTTCTTGGAAGCACAATGTTTCTCCTAACTCTGTCTCTAGCCAAGTTGTAATCATTAACTGTAGGTTCAGGTTGCTGATCATTTTGAGTTTCCTTAACTTGAACACTTTGTGTTGGTAGCTCCACCTCAACTTCAGTATTATCTAAATTCTTGCCTTTGCTGCTAGCTTGCTGTTGATCCTTAGCCTTCATAGTCATCTTGGTTTCATCAAAGATAACATCATTGCTAATGATACATTTTGGTTCACCAGGTTCTGTAGCGACCCGCCACGTCGCCACTATATCACTAACTCATAACATCTAGTATAAATTCATTTTATAAAAGAACACCCCTTTGGTTACTTGTGAAAACGTTAGTAAATTTTCGCAAGCATATAACAACCATCATCATACAAAATACACATAATTGAAGACATTCATAAGACATTTTGAATACTCGTTTGTACCCATCAGACATAATTTAATTATAAGTACAAAAGATTACATCTTAAAATGTGTATCAAATGTTTTACAATAGAAAGAGAAAATAGAAGTTAGGGGTGTAAATAGCAAAACAAGGAGTGTATCCATTAAAAGCGGGGGTACATCTAGCAAAGTGCAACTTCTGCCCAGGATCATGTCCATTAACATTCCGACAAAACATGGCGGCTCCAACAACTCGGACTTCTCCCAAAAGCACCTAATGTTGTCTATCTGCTCACACGAACCCGGTTCGCGATCATCACAGGTACCAAACCACAAAGGTACAATAAAGTAAATGTGAGTTCATCATATAAAATAACAACAATAAATACAACAGGCAAAAAGGTGCACAACCCGGTCAAGAAGCAACCCGGTGATCCACATATCAATGCAAACATTCCAAGCATTCATCAAACGCCATCATACACGGACATCCACGACCATATCATAGATCATCTCATAAAATCTAGCATGATGCATGCTCCTGGCTCAATTCTCATTATGCAATGTGGTACCATCTCGGAAATGGGCCATGCCAGTGGTCAGATGATGCAGCAGCTTGTCAGGATCACTCTGTCGTGCACAGGAATCACCCCCCCATGGTGATCAGCCAATGGGTGTCAGAAGGAGTTCCCAACAGATGTGATCCCCCAGTACCTTCGTACCCTACAACCAATCATCAACCCCATTTCCGTCATGAAAATGTCATATGTTACGTAAGGACCATCAATGTATGGCCCGGCCCGGGATCAACTCGTCTTAGCTAGGATACTGTCATACACCCCCTATGTAACATACCGCCCACCCAAGGGCCCAACGATGCACTGACTGTGGTCCTAGCAAGGTTTTACCACCACCTAGTCCTGGCATATCATGGTTTACTGCCCACACATGGACCCGACGATGCACTGACCATGGCCCTTGCAAGGTTTACAACCACTCAGTCTCGGCATCTCACTGATATACATAGAATATCACCACGGCACCATCAATGTATGGCCCGACCCGGGAGCAACTCGTCCTGGCTAGGATACTGCCATACACCCTCGTGGGTATTTACGTATATCCGAACATGTTCGTCATCTCAAGCCATCTCATAGGTCGAGTTCAACAGCTACCAACGCAGTTACATACATTACTCACAAACATATACAGACAAGTTAACCGGTGTAAATTACAAGGTGTCCGGGTTGGCACTTATACCTACTACCTCGAGGTAAGAATCTGAACGAAGTCGGACGAAGGCGGACAAGGTTGGTCTAGGTCGGTAGGACTCGAATAAGGTCGGTAGGGGTCGGTCAGAGAAGTAAAGTTTGGGTAAGAGGAGACAAGGGTAGCAAAACGGGCGAGGTGGAAGAGTTCGGTCGAGGTTTATAAGAACCCGGGTTTGTATTTTACCAACCCACACAAGGGTGTAAGGGAACCCGGTAGCTCACTTCCCAAGGGCAGACGAGCTCTGCCGAGTAGGGGAATCTGGTGGCTCTTCTCCCGAGAACGTACTCACCCGAGTTAGAAGCCTGGTAGTTTTCTCTCTTGAGGTCACTTGCGCTCAACAGCTCTAACGTATTGCCCCGGGTAGGTGACCCGGTTCCTTATAGAAAGGGAAAGCGAGTCTTAATAACTCTTAAGGGAACAACCCCCGGGTAGGTGACCCGGTCTACAGACGTCCGCTAACAAATTCTAAGTTACGTCCTGCATGCATGCGACGTAACCCACTCAACTCGACCTACCCATCTCGGCAGCCGATATCAAAACACGGGGTTTGACACGTATATCTAATTCGACCTACTCATCTTGGCAGTTGATATCAAAACACGGGGTTTGACACGTATATCTAATTCGACCTACCCATCTCGGCAGCTGACATCATAAATAAAGGTCTATGTCTAAGTGTAACCCGGCCAACCCATCCCGGTACTCATCACCTCCACGAACACTTCCACGAGTGTCTTAGAAAGCCTTTTTGCATCAAGATGCCAACTTCACCCACATGCACGGGGAGTTCTTAAAACATCTACTCCCATTCCCTCAAGAACACCAATCAACACAAGGCAACATTCAACAAACTCAAGGCATAACACATCACATTCCTAAAAGACGTAGCTTTTATGGGAGAAACATCACACACACCAAGGACATGCAGTTATCATCACGGTTGGGCTCCCTAGCCCCCAATCCGTGGTACCTAAAGTTGTTAAAGAATACGATAAACTCCCCTTACCTACTTAGGAGTTCGTTCACAAGCTTTACGGTGTGTTTGCCCTAAGCTCCAGCTCTGACCACGAGGCTCTTCTCAGTGTCGAGATTTCCGCAGTAGCTACAGCGACTCTCGCGGGTGGAAGGCAACACAGAAAGGTTATGGGAGAGGAAAAAAGAGTTTTGGGTGAGAGTTTCAGAGAGAGGACGGAGAAAGCAAGAGGAAAACGCAAAGAGAAGAGGGATGAATAAGCTCCTATTGCACACTCCTTCTCTTAAGTACTCAGCTGATAGGACATGTCCACCTTGCGTGTTCGAGCAGCAACCACAGCCAAACAAAGTGGACTTAGCACGTCCATCAGAAAACACGCATGCCAAGGCAAGACAAAACAACCAACACTTACCAAAATAAATCAAGTAATTTAAGCAACATAACACACATGGCACATGAAATACAATCACTAATACACACATCAAGCATCTAGATTAGTAACTTGTAATCCGGGCCATTACAAGTTCCATCCTCCAAAGCTTGTACCCCTTGATTCCAGGTGGATATCCTATAAAAACACATCTGATAGTTCTAGCCCCAAGCTTGTCTTGCTTGATATGTGCAAAAACCAGAGCTCCAAACATTCTCAAATTTAAGTAATTTGCTGGTTTTCCACTCCAAAGTTCCATAGGTGTTTTAAAACCTAATGCTGAAGAAGGACATCTATTGATTAAGTAGGCAGCAGTTGTAACAGCTTCTCCCCAAAAAGTTTTTCGTAAACCTGCACTTAGTAACATGCATCTGACTCTTTCCAGGATGGTTCTGTTCATCCTTTTTGCCAAGCCATTCTATTGAGGAGTGTTAGCCATTGTTTTATGCCTTTGGATTCCTAATTTCCTGCAAAACTCATTGAATTAATCTGGAACAAACTCCAAGCCATTGTCAGTTCTCAAATATTTAAGCTTTGTTTCCATTTGAGTTTGTATTTGAGTATACCATTCCTTAAATTTTTCAAAAGTGTCACTTTTATTTTTAAGGACATAGATCCAAACTCTTATAGAGTAATCATCAATTATAGACAGAAAATAACAACAACCACCATGAGTCATGGTCCTTACTGGACCCCAAAGATCATAATGAACATATTCAAAAGGTCTGTGTGCAATATGCACACCTACTCCAAAACTAGCTATTTTAGCTTTTCCTAAAATGCAATAATCACAAAAATGTAGTTTTTCTATTTTATCACCATTAAGAAGATTTTGTTTTGCTAGTTCAAGTAAACCTTTTTCATTAACATGTCCTAACCTCATATGCCATAAACTGGTTTTATCATGTTGGTTTTGACTAGCAACAACAGCTTGTGCAATAACAGTAGAACCATCTAGGATATACAAACCATTTATTTTAATTCCTTTAGCAATCATCACAGAATTTTTAAACATTTTCATCATGCCAAGTTCAATTTGTGTAGTGTATCCTAAAACATCAAACATGCTGATAGAAATCAAGTTTCTTTTAATGTCAAGTGCATACCTTACACTTGTCAAGAGTATTTCTTGATTATTGAACATTTTCAGTCTAACTGAACCCATGCCTTGGACTTTACATGGTTTGTTGTTTCCTAGCAGCACTACTCCACCTTCATTCAAAATCAGAGATTCAAAGTATTCATGCCTTGGGCACACATGGAATGTACAGCCAGAATCCATAACCCAATCCTTCTCAATCTCAGAATTTGAGACAACCAAAACATCAGCAGTTTCATAATCTGCTTGAGCAATGTCCACATCTCCTGGTTATTGATATTTCTTAGAATCTTTTCCTCTCCTTTCAGGGCAATCCTTCTTGTAATGTCCCTTCTTGTGACAGTGGAAACATTTGAACTTGCTTTGAGATTGGTTTTTGGATTTTGATTTGTGCTTATTTGACTTAGAGCTCCTTTTTTCTGATCTGCCCCTCATCACATTCAAACCTTCTGCATTGCTGTCAGTCTTTGATTTCTGTTTCCTTTGCATTTTCTTAGTTCGAATTGATGACTGCACTTCTTCAAGAGTAATGGTTTGATCCCTTCCATACAACATAACATCCTTAAAATGCTCATAGCTGCTTGGAGGTCCATTAAGCAGCATTAAAGCTTTGTCTTCATCCTCCATCTTCACTTCAAGATTCTCAAGATCATCAAGAATCTTGTTAAAGTCAGCAATTTGATTTGATAACATTCTTTCCTCTATCATCTTGAAAGAATAGAGTTGTTGTTTCAAGAAAAGTCGATTTGCCACTGACTTTGTCATGTAAAGTGATTTCAGCTTCAACCAAATTGCTGTAGTTGTTGGTTCTCTTGCTACTTCCCTCAAAGCTCTGTCTCCAAGGCACAAGATTATTGTGCTATTTACCTTTTCACTTAAATCTTTCTTTTCTTTTTCAGACATTGTTGCATGGAGAGAAGATTCACCTTTCAAAACATCACCCAATCCTTGGTGTATCAAGACTGCTTCCATCTTGATTCTCCATAAGCCAAAATCATTGGACCTAAATAACTTTTCAATGTCAAACTTGGTTGAACCCATGATTGATCTTCTTTTTTTGTCCCCACATGCGGCACCAATTGTTATGGTTCAAGACCTGCAACAGGTTTACAAGAAAAATCAGACAAACAGAAAAACACAACAACAAACTTGCAGTAGCTAAACCAGAAAACAGATTTGAAGCAAACAAAGATAAGAGGTAGAAGATGAACACAAGCAATTATGTGGTTCAGTCACAAAAAGACCTACATCCACGGGAAAATAAGCAAAACATAATCACTAGCGTCAACCAATTATTTTAAAATATTTAGATATTAAATGTATAATTTATGTTGAATAAGTCTCTTTATTGATCATAAAAGATATAAATGATTTACATGTGTTTAATCAAAATTTTGTTATGAAAAACTTTTTCTATTTGTTTCAAAAGCTTTTTATTATAAATAAAATTTATGACTAAAAGCTGATTGAATTATTTTCCAAAAACTTTTATTCACATTTTATCTTTAACAATTACTTATTTAAAATATAAAAACAATAAATATTATTTTTTATCCTTAACTTTAACACTTCACAATATTTAAAAGAATACCATATTTGTGAGTTGTCTTGTTTTTTAGGTACAGATTTGTGATTTGTGTTTGTATCCTACTATCCGTTCTAAACAATATTTGCTCATAAAAAAATCTGTAGCTTCTTCTGCATTTACAAGAAAAATTTAAGCGGTAAAGAACAAATAATTCGATGTTATTACTTTTACCTACTGCCGATACAAACAGAAAAGAATTGGAACTCCACAAACCAAGTGTTCCCCCACACAGATTAAAAAATAGAATGAATTTTAAAACAATACAAAGAATAATATAAATGGGTGTATGAATAGATACTTATTGATCCGAGAAGGATCTGATGCTAGGCAAACTGTTGGAAGTTTGATTGTTAAACTCATCAGTTGTTAATCAATCCAACAAATGTCGAATTAACAATGCTGTTGATAGATTGCTCCAAACTCTACTCTCCATGCCTGATCATCATGGGAAGTTGTATCCTTGTGAACAACATCAGAATCCTCTCTAATTAGTGGCTGCAGTGCAGACTCTGGTAATTTGCTGTCTGCAAGGTACTGCTTCATGGTAATAATCTCCATCTTGTGTTTTCTTTTCAGCTTATCCATTTGCTTTTTTAGCTTTTCATTATCTTGTTGCACTTTTGTGAAATTCTCCTGTATAAGAAATATAAAAATCAAGAGAAAAATTAGAATTGTCCGAAATTCTCCTACCTATTGATATTAGTTAGGGAGGGTTGCGTTAAGGTAATGCATTTGAAAAAATTGATGAGATTTTTACCTCTGCAACAGATGCTGCATGCTCAGCTTCTCTTAGTCTGACAAGTAGTTCTCCTGCAGCATGAACAGCTTCTGCAGTTTCTCTAAGTTGAATCTTGAGATTCATGTTCTCCTTTTTCAAGAATTTTGCTTCCCTTTCTCTCTCCACCCTCAATGCAGAAAGCTCAGCAGCAAGAGATTTGGCAAAGCGAGCATGACCCCTTTTTCCAGCCTTTGCCGCTGCTTTCTTCACCTCTGCTACGCCTTCCATTATAGCATTGTGCTTTGCAACCAAATCGTTATATTTTTCTTGGAGGTCGGCATAGTGTTCCACCATTCTACCATGTCCAAGAATCGCTCTTTTTAGTGCATCGTCTAACTCTTCAGTGCACTTCTTCTCTAAACTCAGTTCCATCTCTACCCTCTCTGCCCTCTGGCGGATGGACTCAAGATCAACTCTTAGTTCATCAGTAAGACAAATCCACTCACTTTCCATTTCTGTCCATCGCTCCCTCTCTTTCTCTAGCTCATCTCCACCATTATCAAGAGAAAATACACCACTTTTTCGGAGTTGAATGGATCTTGACATTAATGATAAGGATGATCTTAGTTTGTCGGTGGACTTTTTAACTGGTGCATCACTACATAATTGCAGCCTGCTTCTTAGCTTCTGAATCTCCTTAAGAAGTTCTTCCTTCTCAGCTGCATTGAAAGAGCTGTCTCTTTGAGTTACTTCTTCCTGGACTTCTTTAATTTCACAATTTTCCTCTATAATATCTGGTAAATGCCTGTCTAAGGAAGTTCCCCTTGGAAGCTGCAAACAATATAAAACGTACGTTGTTAAAAGGGCGAGTTCGAAACATTCAAATGGATAGGACTTTATATTTTAAATTACAAAACCAACAGTTGACCTTGTCTTCATCTTTCAATGAGTTATACTCTTCTTCATGCCTAGTCTGTTTATTGCTTTCTGGATCATACACAATGATGGAAGATTTTACTTCCATTTCTTCTTTCAATTTCTCCACCTGGACAAACCAAACTAAATTGTCAGTAATGTAAAATTCACACCACAGACATAATTCATGAGGGACATGACTCTTTATACCAATTGATTTAGTTCTTCAATTCTAGCAGCTTGCTCCTTGCAAACATTCTCTAGTTCCTTTTCTCTCGTGATTTCTTTTTCCATTATACTCTGTAAATCCTTTAAGCAAAAAAAAAAAAGAAAAAGAAAAATGAGTTTTACAAGAAAACTAATCACAGAACTTTATGGAAATCGTCTACAAGACATACTTTTGGAACCGTATCTGTCAGTCCATCTGGATTTTCTGCTTCAGCTGTTTCAACCCTTGACTTTATGCTATCTTGAACCTCAGTAGAATCCTGATCGTATATTCTTTTGAGGCAAGATTCACAAAGCAAGCTAGCAGTTCTTTCATCGACAGAATATTTCTTCTGTTGCATTATTTGATCACAAGAATCATCCTTATCTTCTGGACAAGGTGTCAAGGTTAAGCACTCAAAAGAGAAGGAAGCTGAAGATTTGTTTAATGCTGAGTTGCGCTGGTGATAATCAATTATCTGCAATCCCCTCTGAAGGCTTGCTGCCAAGGATTGGGTAGGACCTTGAAAAACCTTGCTTGACCGTGGTGACGATCGCATCTGCTCACCCTCTTTAAATGATTGCCTTAATATATCATTGCTGGAACTCATATTCTCCTCTGCCATATTGTTCCAACTTCCAAGACAACTTTGTGAATAAGCCACACTTTTCCTATGGACATTCTTGATTTTTGGAGACTCAGACAACTGTGGTTCTTCAAGTATTGGAGACCGACTACATGAGCTAACTGAAATGCTATCTCTGAATGTAGATTTAATTGTCTTTGAGGCATTAGCTGTGCATGCAAAATCATCTGCTGATGTATACAAGGTGGTAGTTGATCCCTCACTTTCCTCGAGACATAGCTTACTCATTGCTTCTCCATAACATACTTCTTCTTTTTCAATTTCATCACCACTGGTCATATCTGTGTCACAATTTTCCGCAACAGAATAATACTGGACACAATCTTCACTGACAGATATGTTTTTAGGGTTCTCTTCACATGAATGATACAATTCATCAATCTGCTGGCGTAATTGCCTTATGTCTTCCTCGTCCACATGTACCTCTTCATCAGCATCATTATCAATGCAAGGTAGGAGCAGAGAGCGGTTTAAGCTGACTCGCAACTGATTAAGGCTGTCACGTACATTAAGTACTTGGAGGTATCCATTTTTACTCCCATCTGAGCTATGAACCTCAGCCTTTGCTCTAATAAGTTCTTCCTGCACCAAAGCAAACACACATAATTCTTTGATGCCAGATCTGTATCAACCCTTTATTAAAAACTGTCACTAAAATCCTGAAGATAAATAATACCTTCAGTTGCCGGATTTTATCACTTAAATCGTTAACATCATCCTCCTTGATTTCATTGATGACAGGTTCATTTCGAATGGTTCTTACTCGCTGTCCAAACCTAAGAGTGCGTAGCGTTTCACCATTATTCCTACAATCAACAAATACAATCTTTACCACTAGAAACAAAATATAAGATGTCAGGCACACACATGAATAAGTAATGCTGCTTGGTCCAGGTAAATACTTGTTATCTGGGGAGATTGAACAGATTAATGAGAGTTTGGCATTTCCACCAAGTGATTCTTGTAGTAAACATGTTAAACAGGAATTCTTGTTTGAAATTTCTTCTGCTTTTCCTGAGTGAGTTTCTTTAGTCAGGGCATCTACTAAGTGCCTACACAGCAGTGAAATAAAATAGTGGTCACAAAGAATGAAAGAAGTAAAATAAGGACAAGGTAACTTCACCCATTAAATAAATAAATAAGACCAAGATATTGCTTTCAACCAACACCAGATGCGGTCCTGTGCTTTTTGCAGAGAAGAAACAATACGGGAGCAATAAACAGTTAAAATCACAAATAACAAATAAAAAATATTAAATAGCATGAGGCAGGAATGGAAATCAGAGAAGCCACGTATGTGTTGCAAGGACAATTTTAATATATATATTGGGATAACTGAAAAACTACTAACTTTAGGCATTGATATTTAGTCATGACATGACATCTTACCCAAGCTGAGATAAGGATTTCTTTACATTCTTGTTTTCCTTTAGATATTGCTTGCCTGCATCCTCAACTTTGTTCCTGTCCTGTCCAGCAAGATCAATAAGGCTAATTCTGCTAGATTTTGAACTACTGAAACCATTTGATGATATTCCCTGCAGCACCAGTCAAAGAAAACCAGAGGTAGCAATTTACTAAGAGAAAATTAACAATATAAATCTGTCTCAAACTTAAATAAGAAAAAAAAAAAAAGGACGTTAGTCTTCCGTAGCTAGTTACGATAAGTACAATTATAGTGGCAATACCTTGCACCAAGATTCAATCACAAAAGTGAAAATTATATGTGATCTAGAGCTCTTAGAATTTAAGCTTGTTGCTCCAACTTTTCTGCTTGAAAGTCCCTACAGCATATAAAGACCTAATTAGCTAAGCTGATAAAGTATAAATAGCATGTAAACATCTAATATTCAACATATATTTGTTTTGATGCTTTCGTAGTCCCTACCTTAATCAAAATTTGTGTTACATCATCATAGCTAGTGACATATTCCTCAGTCAGATTCTCTATATACAATGCATTTTTGGAATCATCTTTGATCTGCAATAATTTGGACCAGCGATAATAAGCATGCAGCAATGGAAAACTAGTGTATTAGTCAATAATGTTTTTATGATAAATTGTAGCACAAAAGGATGGCATATGCATGCCTCAAGGTTCCGCTGGGTTGGATCAAGTAAATCCCCAATTTGTTCGTTGTATATCTGTTTCAAACAACAGAAAAAAATGAAAGAAGATCATTATCATGTAGCAAGGAAGCCAAAATGGGAAGTTTTATAAAGAATTACCTCAAGGAAAGAACATCGACATTGATAGTTGAATTGTTTCCCCTCAGACACATGCTGCTCCTAATATAGTAATATAGTAATTGAAAACAATAAAAAAGAGAGTCAAAAGTCAAAAACATTATGGAAAATAGATAGTGGTTAAAGCAGGAAGTAAAAAACATACCTTCTCAAGCTCAGAAAACAACATTTGGAAGATCCGAGGAACAATTCCCTTGTGACTGTGGGGCGAGGGCTCCTCAAACATGGCACTTGGGGGACCCCACATTGTATAAGTCTTTCCACTTCCAGACTAGACAAGAATTAAAAGAAATGTTTTTGAAAAAAACTTCATTTAATAGTCAATCGAGAATACCATAATTTTTTTCACTAAAAGGTTAAAATAATGTAGCACACATCAATTAGTACCTGACCATATGACAGAACTGAAGTGTTGTAACCAGCTAAAGCATTTTTAACCAAGGGGACACCCACTGACTGAAAAATATCTTCCTGAAAAAAACAGCAGCTTATATAAATCACACTTATCTTCTCTCAAGAGTATGAAGCAGCAACATGGAAGCAAAGGAAATGAACTACCAGTTGCTTCATTCACAAAAGCAAGTCATATGAGTAGTAAGTACTTACCTTAATCCTATCATGAAAAATTATTGAAAGATAAAAGATACTGGTTGTTTCATTCATAAAAGCAAGTCATATAAATAGTAAGTACTTACCTTAATCCTATCATGGAAAATTAGTGACAGATGAAAAAATTACACAAATAGCACAACGAAGTGAAGTTTTTACCTGATTGGTGTTCGAATCGAATACTGAATCAAATGTAAATTGCCTATCCCCAACACACAAGGTGTCAGAAGAAACCTTCTTAACGGTTCGATCTCCATCTATTCCATTGTTATTGGTAGGTCTGATTCGCACTACAACCTGTTTCAAAATAATATTATTATAATTTATAATAAGCGAAAAAAAAAAGCAGAAATTTTTGCACGTACCCATCTTCAGGTTCACAGATTACAAATTAAATGTTCAAAAAATAAGCCAAAAAGAGACAAAAATTGGCTCTTACCTTGACTGGTGGGTCGGATTCAAGAGGGTATTTCGATTGTTTGAGGTTGTTCTGAGAAATCGAGGTGGAGTGTGATTGTTTGGTTGTGGAAGGCAACAACCATTGTTCATGGTCGATCTGGATGTTGGGATCGGTGGGAGGAGTGTTCTCTGCATCTGAATTTGGGATTTTTGGGTTTGAAGTGGGTTTTTGTTTGGAAGAGAGTGATCTGGGAAGAAATTTTTTGAGGGATGAGGATGAAATGGTGCCAGAGAAACGAGTCTCTGCGTTACTGCTTTGCCTCATGGTTATGGTTTCGCAGCGCAAGCAAATAATCAAGCAATGAAGCTATACTATACAGAGAGAGTTAGTGAGAGAGAGATTGAGAAACACAGAAAGAATGAGTTTTGGATTCAAACGTTGGTAGGGTGATGAAGACAGGGAAGAGAAGCAAGTTTTTGAATTGAGGAGGTTTAGATGACCGTTGGAAAAAGGATAATAGCGAATGAAATGACCAAATTATCCTTTGTTCTTTCCTAAAGATAAATAACTGCTTCAACGAAAGAAAAAAAAAACATTTAATTTAAATTGAGCTTTTGTTGTGAACTATTTTATATTCCTATGTTTTTTATCTTCTTTTTTCCCTCTCTTTGGATATTATAAGGATAAAACATCTCAATTATACAATTTAGCTGCATTTCAAAAGAAGTCTGTAAATGGGATAATTCTTTTTTCAAAAATGGGATAGTTTTTGAAAAAAAATCTCAGTTAAGGGTAAGTCGAATTTTATGAATACGACTTTATTATGGAAAAAAAAATTAAATATACATATGACTTCTAACTTAAAGTTGTGTCTCTCAACCACAATTTATCCCTCATTGAGAAATTTTTTTAAAAATTACCTCATTGGGTAATTTTGAACAGTTCCCATTTGATAATACCCAATCACGAAATCACTTTTTTTCTTTCTTTTTTCTATTTTTCTCTTTCACTTGGTGATTAATAGCATTTGCGATATCCATTTATCTTTATTCATAAAAAAAATATATGGGAGTAGGTAGTTACCGCCGGTGAGGCATGAATATGTGTTGGTTAGAACTTAATTTGATTGAAAACGATAATGGAAAATGAACATTATTTCAATGATTTTCCAAATTTTCAAAACAATATCAAAGATTTTCCTACACTCTTTCAGGGTTTACCTTTATTGAATTTAAGTATTTTAACTACTTAAATTAACTTTTTATTTGGCACAATTGCATCACTTCACCTAGGAAACTAGGAAATTACGCAAAATTATGTAACTAAATGTACAAGTCATAACTATTTTTTCAACTCATAAACTATGGATTGTTTTGAATTATTGAAAATAAAAAGCTCGAGTTTGTTTCCACCGTCAACAATTTCCTTATTGATAGCATATCTTCCGCAATTTAGTGCATTTTTAAATTTTACTTAAGAGAATTTTTTTTTTTTTTACAATAGAATCCTAGTATTATTCAACTAAAACAGAATTTGTTACATTTTTAGAAATATGAATGTCCATCAGCAAAGGGACTTCATCTAACCAGCATTTCTCATAAAAATTAAAAGCCAAACTATGAAAATAGGTCCTTGCTACGCCATTGGTCATAGAGTCTCTTACAATCTTCTAAAACTGCTTGGAATAAGCATAGGTCATAGGTCTAGTTGATATCGAGCTTCAGAGTAGTTTGTTGCTGCTGCCACTATTTCTCCATTATGGTTTCTAGCCACCAACCCCCATCCTCGTGCATTCCGTTGTCCTTATTTTACTCCAGAGACTATCCACATATGAACAAGTAGAAGGATCATTCAGATCATGTCTCCACTTAGCCACTACATAACCAGACTTAAAACAATAATAGTTTTCTTCTTAATTTTATGTATTAGAATTCATAAAACTAATTCTTATATTTATCCCAAATGGGATAATCTCTTTCAAATTACATATTATGTTCAACTAATTAGACTCCATTGATACAAATCTTTTTGTCACCTCAAAATAACGAAAAAGAAAAAAGAAAAGAAGGAAATTACAGGCTTGTCCTCCATACATACATTTCAATTCTCTCACGAGACAATAGTAATTGTAGTTTAATCATTACTTGATTAGCTTTCCAGAAGCTTATATCTTTTTTCTTGAAATGGTACAACTGATCACTATTAAGAATTGACTGTGTCATTTGTTCTTATATGCAATGCACCAGTGAATTGCAACAATCAAAAGTCTCACATGGTACCCACATGTCCTTCCTATCCAAAAAATTCAAAGATATTGAAATCTATTATATTATTTTAGTATTTATACTAGCTTTACTGGTCAATAATTTTCATTAAGGTGTCTAATATCTGAAAGATTGTACGCAAATTGCGGCATCCATATACCGACTATATATGTCAAGGGTGAAAAAATGGTATTTGATGAGCAAAAGTAGAAACGCACATGAAAGCACTCCAATACACATCCTTCCTTATCGATCCAAAAGAGAAAGAGAAAGGCAAGAAGAAGAGACAAAGGGGAAGAGCATATAGATTTCCATCTTTATCTCTATTATTATTATTATTATTATTATTGGGGACTTGGGATTCTTTCAAGCCATGCGTCAAATTAAGGAAATCAACGGAAAATAATCCAATCGGTGAAGGCCACGACTAGTTAACAGTAGTGGGTCACATCTGATTCTAGAACTATAATGAATGGAATTTGATAAATTTCAAGAGATTTTCTCCAATAATAGACAAAGGTACAATTAATTATGATAGTTTGATGAAATTTTGGTAATTTTTCACACCAATAAAATTATATTATGTTATTAGCTAACTTTAGAAGAAGACTCACACAATGTAACAATAAAAAACGAAGAAAGATTCAAACATGATAAGCATCTAACTTTTAAAGATGATCACAGTATTCTGGAAATTCTCTTTTAAAAGATATATTGCTAAAGGAAAAACAAAATACTAAAGAATTTATGTTAGATTTACACGTCTCATAATATCCAAGTCTTAAATATTAACACTATGACACTTCACTTTAAAGTTAAATTGGTTTGATTTTGGCCAAAAAAAGTCATTTAATTCGAATATTATAACAACCTGTGATTCAGCTTGATTTGGAGTATTGTTCAAAACAAGGAGGTACGGTATCCAAATATCATAATCCTATTAAAAAAATCAAGTTAAATGTCATTTTGGTATACACACCACCATAGATAATATTTTCTGAACTATTGTCGACTAACTTTAATGCTATATTAATTGATAAAGAAGTAAAACTAAATAGTTAAATACTCCAGTGTACATTCCATATTAGTCAGTGTGGGACTTAACACCCATAACACCCTGACCATTATCGAAACATCAAGGTTTCAGTTGCAATATATATGCTATTAAGAATGCTTTATATAATAAGTAAATACGATATAAGTAACAAACTGATGAAACATAATTTCTTTTAAGTTGTTTTAGAAAAACGTATTCACGCCATTTAACTTCTCGTTCAAAGACACAATTGAGGATTGTTGAATAGTAAATTAGTTGTTGTCTGGCTCCAAGTCTGTTTTTTGTTTTTTCTTTGAATGTGATACCTCTAAGTCATTTTGAGTTGATGAACAAAGCAGAAGACGACGTACTCCATGATTAATCTTTGCAAAATCCATCGGGGAGCATATGCCATGGGACCCATGAAGGGAAATTTCAAAATTTCTAGAACTAAAGTGCAAAAGCTCTTTCTCATAAGTGGGCGACCGTTGGTATCATGCGAGGAAATCTCTCATGTTCTAGACTCCTTACATAAACATCAATGCATTTCTTGCGCACAGGATTTTTAATTATCAAATTTGACTTCGTATTTTTCTTCACATAAAAATAATGACGCAGGAAGAGAAACACCAACAATGTTAAATTGCTTTTATGTGATTATACATTATACATGAAAAGAAAGAGAATTAACTGATTATTACTTGATATATATGTAGTTGTAGCTCTATATAGCCATCAAATTGAAGTCTTCTGAGATATTCAAGAGTAGGGAATCTCCCTGGCAAACTCAGATCCCGAGTCCTCCGAGAACGTCAGATAAATTCGGAAAAAACATACTCAAAAAATTTATTTCATTCAAAATTTATAATAAAAGTTAAAATGGATATGTAACGTAACATGCAGAAAGAGAACATCACTGACAACAAGAAACTAAATTGAAGTCCTGCATTGCATTTTTTTAACAATGTCAACAATGAAATTCAAACCTAAGATTTTATTCAAGCAACCCTAACCACCCCCAACACACCCCCACAAGGCGTTGCATGATTGTTTGATTTCAGTTCCTATGCTATGATACGTGATATGTTCTGTAGGTAAGATTCAAAAACAGCACCACAGTACATGGCGCTACTTTACCTTGTCAACATGTTTCACAATAAGTAACTATTTCAAGTGAACCCTACTGTGTGCTATACCTTGTCAACATGTGACACTTTTAAATTATTTTTAGATACCTAAAACAATGTTATTTTTTTTTTTTTAAAAAAAGGTTAAGTGAACATCCAAGTGACACCTACTAGCTAGTCTGTGATACTATGTGAGCATGTGACATTTCTAAACTTATTTTTAGATTCTCAGAATAAATGTTATTTTTAAAATAAACATTAAGAACTTAAAATAATAATTTCATATATACCAATGAGATTTGAGTGAAGTGGAAGGAACTCATCCTCACAAACTGATAAACTAATGTTAGAATTTATACTAAAAGAGATATTTACATTCGGTGTCCTTTAGTGCTTCAAACAAAATTACATCTAAAAATAATATTTACGAAAAATAAGAGAAAACAATGATTTCACGTTAAGGAATGATATATGAAAAAAAAATTACAAAAACCAAAATCAAAATTTACTGTTTTTATAAAAATTAAAAACAAAAATTTCATATTTTAAAGAAACACAAATTAAAGATTTTTTTTAATAAAATCTAAAATTAATACTAACTCATTTTAAGGATTAAACTATATTTAAGCCGAAATTATAACATGAAAAAGATTGTATATAATGAAAATTAAACTATTCTCTTATAGAAAATCATAAAATTATGTGAAAACAAAATAAAAGAAATATTATCAAAAATAAATATTTTAACTTAACCAATGATATAATATAATTATCATTTTTTTTCAATCATCGTACTTAAGATCTTTGATTTCTTGATGAATCTTTGAGATATTCTTATAAATTTTGATCATTTAAATCGATTATAAGATTATTTTCAAACATAGAATAAAAAATGATGAGAATAAATATAGAAGTAATTTTATGTTATTGTATTATACTATTTAATTTGTTTATCTTTCAAATATTTAAACTCAGATCAGATGAATTAGTTAAGTGGCAAGCCATTAATATTTTTGATTCAAATCTTAAATTTTGTTATTCTTTCTTAAGATTTTTTCCACAACCTTAATGTATGTTTTTAGATGAGTTACATTCATTAGATGTATATAGCTATCTTAAATACTATACAATTCAAACAAAATTATTTCTTAAGCTTATTAATTTTTATAAAATTATCTTAAAAATTACACAACTAATAATTTGTAATTAATAATAAATATTATATTGCATGACCATAAAACTTTAATTTAGAAAGAAAATAAAGATTAAAAAAGAAGAGGAGGACAGAATTGCACTCACTCAAAGTCGTAGGTGGGGACTGAAAGAGAAGTGTGGAGCATACCCCACCTCCAACCGCAAAATGCACACAACTCCCTTCTCATTGGTCTGTCTCAACCAGTCGCGCGGGGCTGCTGCATCCCGCTTCCATTTCCATACCTTATCCTTTCTCTCTCTCTATCCCCACACACAACATTTGCAATAAATGACTTGAGTGCCCTCTCTATGTACTATCTACACCACCTTATTAATTACTCATATATGCTCTTAAGTCTTACATACATACTTCAAATACACACAACAAAATCATAAACAACACTGCAGGCACCTCTAGATTTTTATTTTCTTCACTGTTCACACACGATTTCCTCCTTTCCCTTCACATTATCCTTTACCTTTTTTTAAACAAGCCAGCCCAGCTTGCTTCTGTTCCTTCTCTTCTCATCAGTGTCACCAACACGGTGTGTGTGTCCCTTCATCCTGGGGATTAGAGCCACAAACATAACACATTCCGCTTTGACTTTGGAGGCAGGTATGTGAAACCACAACAACTTAATCATCTGTGTTTTTTTGTTTGTTTATTTCCTTTTTCTCTCTGAATTCGTTTGTGTTTCTATTTTTGCTTTAATTGTTTCCCTCCCTTGGATTCCGGTGGTAGTTTTTCTGAATAGAGCATCAGTAAAAAAAAAAAAACTAGTAGCTTTATTAGAATCTGGTCAAATCTTGTTGATAGTTTTTAAGTTTTGGCCGGTTCTGGGTATCTTAATATTTCTCTACAAAGTGGAAAGTTTAAATTTTGAAGCTGGGTTTCTGGTTCCTGAGAATTCATTTTATTCTACTTCGGTTTTGTGGACCTTGATTCTCAATTCCGTGTTTGTCTGCTCTGAGCTATAAAAAGTTAAGGCTTGAACTGGGGTTGCTGTTTCTGAATTGCCTTCTTTCCTGTTAGTTAACAACTCACAGGACAGCCCTTAGGAGGAATTCAAATTGAAGCCACCTACTTCTCTTTCACATTTGGGAGCTGAGTGTTGCCTTTCCTTTTTCTATTTTTATGTACTTCACAATTCACATACTAGAAATTCTGTCTGTTTTGGATCTGCCTAGGCTGTTACTTGTAAGGAAGTATTTTCAAGCTGTGTTTTAGCAGTTATGGTCTTGGAATAGTGAATTTTGAGTTCTTCCTGTTCCTGTTTGAAGTTTGGTTTGAAGCTTTGCTTAACATAGAGTGACTTGAATTTGTTGAAGGTTTTTGTGCTTTGTCCGGTTCCCAATCACCGTGATATCATGGAATCCCCACAATCTGTTGTGTCACCATTCAAGAGGTCTGTCTTGGGTGATGCTGAGAAGTATAGGTCTGATGTTTTGTCTAAGGACATTGAAGTCAATGGAAAGGAAGGTGCCGAGTATAATGTGGAGGAATTCATTGGTGTTGTTGATGTTTACATTCATCAGGCCAGAGACATTCAAAACATCTGCATATACCACAAGCAAGATGTTTATGCTAAGATTTGTTTGACTAGTAATCCTGAGAATACTGTCTCTACCAAGACTATCAATGGAGGAGGAAGGAACCCGGTGTTTAATGAGAATCTTCGTCTAAGCGTTAGGACTGTTGATTCTTCTGTCAAATGTGAAATTTGGATGCTGAGCAGGGTGAAGAATTATCTTGAAGATCAGTTGCTTGGTTTTGCTTTGGTGCCTTTGTCTGAAGTACTTGTGAAGAAGGATGGCAAACTAGAGAAAGAGTTCTCTCTTTCTTCAACTGATCTATTCCATTCTCCAGCCGGTTTTGTTCAATTGTCTCTTGCTTACACTGGTGCTTCGCCTGATGTTATGGCAATTTCTTCAATGGCTACCACCGAGAAGGACTCCGAATCATGCGAGTCACTGGTAAGAGATTTGGACAAAATCGAATTCCCGGATCCAAAAATTGTAAATGAAGACCACTTGATGGTTTCGGAATACTTCGGCATTCCATGTGAGGAGAGCCAGTGTTCTGATAGCTTGACCACTACTGATACTGAAAATCTTAGTTCTGAAGCAGGTGTTCAGCTTGTGGAGAGCTTCTCAGCATGCAGTGTTAGCAGTGTGTCAACACACGGGGTTTCATCTCCTTCAGTGGCTGCAAGCTCAGACTCGTATGATGTTGCTGCTTCCAAGTCTCCCAATCAGGAAACCAAAGACAAAAATGTGGATGTAAAAGATGGTGAGCCTGATTCCTCATTCCCTAAGCCTCTTGTGACTGTTAACATCGAGCCGGAGCCGAATGTGGTGCAGCAGGATTTTGTAGACATGTACATGAAAAGCATGCAGCAATTCACCGAGTCATTGGCGAAAATGAAGCTTCCTCCTATGGACTTTGAAAGTGGACCAACTAGTTCAGGAAACTCTAGCTCTGAACACAAGGTACAGACACCAAAGAGCGCTAACTCCCGTGTGTTTTATGGCAGCAGGGCTTTCTTCTGAACTTTGGATCAAGGGAATACTTTCAGGTGACTTCGATTTTAGAATGGGAAAAAAAAAACTGATATCAGAAGTGAAATGAAATAATGCACTGTCCAGTGGGATTCTCAGCTTCTGTAGTTGTTGATCTGTTATAGGTAACAGGGAATCTTAACTTTGTACTCTCACAGGCTTGTTCCTATCTTAACTGCTACATGAACTTTTTTTCTGTCTTAATCATATTATTTTCGGGTGTTTCTTTTTGTTTTGGATGTCAATATTTTGTGAAAGCGGTTTTCATCTAGCAAAAGGTTCACGTTGTGCATAATCACGAGTGGTACTAATATGGTCCCCACTTTCACATGGAGAATACTAAAGTTGATGTTGATTTCTTCTTCTATTTCACACGAACAAGAGTACCGTACAACATCATTAATCTGTTTTTCTTTTTCTTTATCATCATGTATCTTGATTTGGGCCTTATAAATAAAGCCTACATTCTTGTATTTCCAAGCTCAACAACTTTGGTTTTGGGGATGATGGTGTTTGTTAACGAAAATGAAATACTCGTAAAATTTGAGGTTTTTTACTGTATCAAAATTAAACCGTTCTCTTAAATTGTTATATACGATATGGATCCTCGAGTTCATAAGTGAAGTACAAGTGATTTAGTTTAAATCCAATGTAAAAACTATGGTGTGATGACCAATATGCATTATTTGTGCATCACCTTCCCTTCACAATTAACCAATCTCTGTTGTCCATCAACATCAAGGGAGCCACTCATACCCAATTCAACAGACAGACAAGAATGCCATCACTCGTAAAACTTGAGGACCAACCGTTTCCCCTTCTTCATCATCCGCCATGCTTTTGCTTTTCAAAAACCCTGAGAAGAGAACCTTAAGAACAAGATTGCATGCATGCATGCAGCTGCTGGTTTTGGTTGCCAATATATATCTAATTAAGTTGTGGATTCAAAATTATAATTTAACCATTAAAATAAGATAAAATATTTTATATTTCATTTAGAAAAATAAAATTTATTTTTATTTAAACTTTATTCTCATCTCCTATCATCTTTAATACATAAAATAAAAAATTATTAATTAATGAAATGAGAATATTTTAATAAAGAATAATTTTATATTTTCGAAATATATGATTTGTAATCATCAATTTCTATTTTCAAATTATGAAAATCAATATAAAATGTTAGGGTTGGCAAAATGGGCCCGGCCCGCCGGGCCAGCCCGCTTGGCCCGCAAAAAAACGCGGGCTGGGTTGATAATATCAACCCGCTAATCAAAAGCGGGCCGGGCTGGCCCGCCCCGCAAAATTGCGGGCCAAACGCGGGGCGGGGCGGGCCAGCCCGCTGGGCCAATATCATTTAAAATATTAAATATTAAAATTAAATAGATATATTTAACATATTTTGAAATAAGTATATTCTTTTAATTTATACTCTTTTACATTCTCATAATTAATTTCTAAGTTTTAATATTAAAATGTATATGATAATGATACTTTCAAATAGTCTTTCATTACTAGCATATTACACTTTGGATAGTTTACATCCATAAATTCCATTTGCAAATGGTGTAATTTTGTGAATTATCACATGACATCATTTATTTAGCATTAATTTTAAATTATTTACTTTTATTTCACTTTGTATTTTTTTTAATTATCATATTTGTATTTTTTTAAAAAGAATTTGTATTTTTTTTAAAAATTAATTTTTTATTATTTTTTAGGCGGGTTGGCCCGCTAGCCCGCTGGCCCGCATTAAAGTGGGGCGGGCTAGCATTTCTAGCCCACTTTGCAAAAGCGGGCCGGGCTAGCCCGCCCCGCATTTTTGGCGGGCCGGGCCGGCCCGCCCCGTTTTATTGCGGGCCGGCCCATTTGCCATCCCTATAAAATGTGTATGTAAATGTATATATTGGAGAAATTAGCCTCTTAAATAAATATTAGTAATAGTAACTTGAAAGATTAGTGTTTGACTTTAAGCCAAGAGATATGTTATGGTTAAAAAAATGTAGTACTTTATCACTACTATTATAATTTATATGTTTATAAAACGTTTTCAGCATTTTAATTTTAATATCCTTCATCGCGTTACATACGACTCGTCCGTCAATAAAATAATTATATTTGTAAGCTGTGGCCTGTGGGGCAAATTGTTACTACTGTCGCATATCAAGTAAAAGTTGGATGAACTTTTATTATAACACAGTGCCTTTTTTTTATTAGATAATTTGGGTTTTTTTATTTTATAATAATCTAAAATTTAATGTTTGATTTTACCATAGTGTTTGAACAATTATGGCGTGTGCGATGGGGACCATATCAAGATGACAAATTGGCATCTCAAGGGTACCAGAAGTTGTAAATTAAACTTGTTGTAACAACTCATTTGTGGCATCAACTATGATACTAATATACTATATACTATTTGATTGCTTGCAAATTGCAATTGTAACTAAAGGTCCCACCACAAAGATTCAACCAGCCTAAGCTTGTGGGCTGTGATGTGATGAGCATTGTTATGATCCCATAAGGAAAAACATTTGCTATCAAAGACAGACACAAACAAAAGCTTACTTGAATGCCTCTGAGTGTACAACCCAATGTGGAGTATAAAAAATGTTGCTGCGGAAACTTTAAGGTTATGGCAATTCTATAACCAAGCTGATTCAATAATAATAGTTAATTGATGAAGAGACTGTAAATTATTTTTACATTGTTATATATTTAATTGATATGTATAACAATTTTGTTAATTTTTATAATAAGTATTTTTTAAAATTATACTTGTTATAAATTTTGATTGGTTGGCATTTTTTTACACTTACAGTTAGTTTAGAACCAAAATAATGGGAAGGATGGAAAACCCCAAATTAACCATTATTTTCTTTGTTTGGAGCACTTCAAAAAAGAGAAAGAAGGAATAGAAAAGCTTGAGCTCACACACTAATAATTCGTCCAAATGTGAAAAGAAAGGGAAAGGAAAGTTTATTTGGACAACAAAAGACTTAAATACCCTTATTTTTTTCTATATTATTTTTTATCTTCAAAAAATAGAAGGAACAAAAAAGCATAGAACCTAGTACCTACATACTTCAATAATGCCTCTGAATGTGAAGAGAAAGGGGAATGAATTCTTGCTTAAATAACTACAACACTGAATCTATGCTTTGCAAGGTCAATGGAAAAGTAATTAATAAAAAATTGAAATTTGCAAAGAGATAAAGAGAAAAAAAAATATAAGATGTAAAAGTTGGCACAAAATGGTGACATGTGTCTAATTTTTGGATAGTTTTTTTTCTATAATTATAAATAAAAGACTCGATTAATCTTATTCTTATTTTATGTATTATATTTTTTATTAGATATATTTATGTCATTTTATATTTATATTTTTTTTCATTTTTTTCTTCACATTCAAAAAGGAGAGAAGGAAATTTGCAAAAGCATCTCACTTTTCACTCTTTCTTCCCTTTCACTTTTATTTTCCTAAGCCAAACACGTCATTTTAATGCATAGAAATTAAATTCATTCAATAAATATAAGTTGAAAGAGACAAACAGATCTAAATGCACTGATTTATATTTCCAATAAATTAGTAAAGCACTATTATAATTCTTTAATAAGGTGGATTTGAACGATCTCATTAGTCTTCAGATGATAAAAAATATATTTTCTTTTCTTTTTATCAAAATATCAATTGATTTAATTCTTAAAAAACAAATTATCCATATTTTCATCTTTCAAAGATGAAATAATAATCTTTGTTTTAGGAAATAATATAATTAACCTCAAATTTTTAAACAACCAAAATGGTGCTTCACTATTTTACAAATGTTGTTGATGATATCTTTATTTTCATTATGTTTGAATTCTATTAATATTAAGTGTTGAACATCTACATGATAGCTCCTAAGTGGAATAGTTGAACATTTTTCTAATTTCTTTGAAACTAATTTTAACCACTTACATATTTTGATTGCAATATCTTACATGCAAGTTTAGGTTAAAGAATCGTAATTTTATGCATAGAAAAACATTTAACTGTGTCCGACTAAAACTAAAATTACTCTTAGAAACATGTTAAACTTATAATAATAATAATATCTGATTTTAATCTAACAAACTTGTTTGTTTTTCATGTCTCTCTGTTTTTCTTAAAAATACCGTGCAACAGCACAGGCTCAAAGCTATTTTTTTTTTTTACTGGGGCTCAAAGCTAGTTTATTTAAAAACTACGAGCATTTTAAACTTTCTAAAACAATTATTTAATTAATATAAAATTTGTATATATAGGAAGTTGCAAATATTTCATATTTATCAATGAAATTAGAATATTGATTAAAGTAATTAAGTAAAAATATCCATTGAAAATATTTAAAAGTATTAATTTAATTTGATATAAAAGCTCAAAAAATGTTATAAAATGAAAAAATAAATAAACAAGAATATGTCCCGATGTTAGCCTAAATCATATTGCTTTTGAAAATAGTTATGGTATCATATATTTCAATACCCCCAACATCCTTATCTATGGAGCCTCAACTTCA
Organism: Glycine latifolia; assembly: GCA_013407115.1. Taxonomy (NCBI): domain Eukaryota; kingdom Viridiplantae; phylum Streptophyta; class Magnoliopsida; order Fabales; family Fabaceae; genus Glycine; species Glycine latifolia. The sequence continues at coordinate 1,848,037 of CM023942.1, forward strand.
TTCATGCTTTGTTTTCCAATTCAAACTTCCAAGGAGTTCTAAAACCAAACATTATTATCCATGATTTTGTCATTGCCAGTTTGCCATACGCTATTGTCTTCAAATTAAAAAAGATTCCACCATTTATGTCTACAACCACAACCTTCAACATAATTGAGTCATGTGCATTTTTTATGGATTTCCGTGTGACAATCGTCTAGAATCTCCAACACAGGCTTACATGGCCTAGAATAATGATATTCTACACAAATACTGTACTAATAAGTGTGCACATCCAAGTTAATATAAGCTGTTTTAATAGCTAAGACTATGGATATATACAATTGTGTGTGTGTGTCTGTGTAGAGAGAGAGAGAGAGAGAGAGAGAGAGAGAGAGAGAGGACCACATTGTAATGGGGGGTTTTCAGGTGAAAACTGAAAGTGATACAAGACAAATCCTGATCCATATAAGGATAAGAGTTAGCATGACCACACAGAAATTCTATCTTATGATCCAAATCCGAAATGTAAGAAAGAAACAACCAAAAAAACTATTGACAAACATAAGCTACAAAAAAAAATTAACCATTCTCCCTTATTTTAACCAATCAATTTTTGGTCCATAAATAGATGTCATAACATGCTCAACATTTCCACCACAAAGTTACAAAAACCAAACAGGAGAGGAAAGCAACTATTATGAATAGAATCGTAATATCAGTAGGATCCAGATTTGGAACGAAACAAGAAAACCAAAGTATAAAGTTGTATAACAAAAGTCTAACAAAAAATAATATCTGTCCAGTAACTAATTATTTGATGGGGGATCCAAGATGGGTACCCCTCTAATGTATCAAACCTGATAAATCAAACTGAAAACTTCACTTACAATTTGATCAGAAACATGTCCCATGAAAAAGATGGTGACAAGAACAAACAGCTTTGCCAAGCATTACAGTGGCAAAAAAAATTCAAAAATTAATAAACTATCATTAAGCATACTAACGATGGTGCATCTCTCCAGCAATGCACTATTAAACTACTGGAACCAATCTTCCTGAGTATATCCCGCAATCTGATGTTACACCTCAATCAAATTCCAAGAAAGGAACCTAGCCTTGAAAAACAAAGACACAAAAATCCCAAACCTTACACAAAAACACTTGTGACTGATTTAGCTTCTGTATGATTTCACAATACCTCGTCTTCTTTAAGCAGTTTCCCTTGATCTACTGTTACCATAACATATCCAATTAACATATCTCCTAAGCAGCAATTCCTGAAACAAGTAGACATGCAACAAAAGAAAATGAGTATACAATGAAGTTGAACCAGAACAGGTAAAAAATGTAATGGAAATGCTAAAATGCCAATCCTTTCACAACAATATAATACAAGAAAGTATAATCAAAACTCATTTTCACTAACGAATCAAAGAGTGAGTAATCTATGCCTACATCTCTAGCATCTTGCAAGTTAGTATAACTTCACATGAAACATCAAATTCAAATAGTATCTTTAAATGAAAGTAATCAAGAAACTCAGGCATTATTACAGCAAGCTAAGGGCATGCCTGGTTTGAGATATTTCTTTATTTTCTTTTTGTTTTCACTAATAATTAAAAAAAATGTCATTTTGTTTTTATTTTATTCTTGTTCCTATATAAATCTTTAAGACATAAAATAAAGTAAAAATTAAGTGATATTTTAGTAATCACATGCGAAAATAAGAAATGAGAACATAAAATGTTTTCTCAAACAAACCAGACAGGCCCTAATATACTTTTAGACTGTAGTAAGAATTTACAATGACAACATCTAGAATTCAGGAATAAAGGAAACATGTCAATAAAGTCAGGAACCTAGGGTGTTTGGTATAACTAAAAGAAGACATGAATAATGCTTCCATGTTATGTTCATCTATATTCAAAATTACACGATGATCATAAGCATAAAGACAAATATAACAGCACATTAAAAATAAACAGACTTAGTTTTCAACTTCCTTCAGTACAATTCCTATTCTGAAACATAGAAAGTCTAAAACACACAATTGGTTTTATGAAAAAATGGAAATAAACAACAGATAATGTATAAACTATGATCTGATTTTCTACAGGAGACAAGAATGTAGCAAAAGATCTTACCTCTATTAGTTTGTCTACTTATTACATTGTAGTTTCCAATAAAACCCTCAGAACTCTTTACTGGATCATCTGAAGCTATACCACCAAGTCCACCATAACCAAACGAACCAGAAGCATCTATCTCAGAAGCAGCAGACCGCCAAGTTGAGTCACTGTAAACTGAACCATTGTGGTACAAGTCCCCATAGGATCCTTCATAATCACCAGTTGGTGCAGTAAATGTTGAGGATTGAGGCACACTTGGGCTGCTGTTCCTTCCATACCCTCCACCTCCTAAACCAATGCTGTTATCTCCACCTTCATAAGAGTTACCCCAAGTACTATACCCAGAGGCAGCCCTTCCACCCTGGGTTGGAACTGATGGACCCCAATTGGTGCCACCATTTCCAATTGAAACACCAAAAGCCCCACTTCCAGATCCCAAGTAAGTGCCAGGGCTGACTGGACCATTGGCAGCATTGTTCAGGCCCCCATTTCCCCAAACACTCCGAGAAGTTGAGTTCATAAGAGAATCGCTTCTCCCATTGCCCCCGCTATTGCCAATAGGAGTGGTGTATCTGTTAGAGTTGCCATTGTTGAAAGGACTCATCCGACCATATCCAAGACTGCCACCATAACCAGAAGTCCCTCCATAGCTTGGGTTCAATCCTAAATCCAAATTCACTCCCATTCCATAAACACTAGAGCCAAATGGGGTAAACCCACTTCTAGCACTATTAAGTGGACTAAACCTTCCATCCATCCTGACTCCATAACCTCCAATTGGATTCATATTGAAACCCTGAGCATAACTATTTAGGAAGCTACTGGTCCTATTCAAACCATAGTTATATCCTATCAATGGGCTTCGGGTAGGTCCAGGGGAAAGCTCTTTAGGAACTGCCCTCTTGACCTCAACCATCTTCCCATTGAGTTCATGAAATGTCTTATAAAGAACTCTGTCCACAGCTTCTTCTGAATCATAAGTGATGAAGCCAAAACCTCTTGGCCTCTGGGTATTGTGGTCATACATTACAACAACATCAGTAATTGTACCAAACTGATCAAAGTACTTCTTAAAATCACTCTCTGTGATTGTTGATGGTAAACCTCCAACAAAAATCTTTTTGGTGCGTCCAGGACTTGGAGATCCATGGATGCTACCAGTCTGTCTGTTTATAGTTTGCTGATCATCCCTAGGAACAGCTTTCTTAGCTTCAACCTGCAAATTGACAGCACAACACACACGGATCAAATCTGCAAGTCATTTTCAGCTTCCTGTCCTATAAGCAAAAAGAGTTCAAGCTTAATCCAATGCAGCCATAAAAATCCAAGCACCAATTAGGCTGAATGGAGCCAAAATGAGCATGATTCATATTACGCAACATAGTAGAAAATTATAAAAGTAGGGACACAATGATCTCTATCAGAAACATAAATTTAGCTAGGTCCCATCATTGCCCATCCTAATAACATGTATATTGACATAATGCTTAGCAAATCTATGATGAAAAACTCACTGTGCGGCCATCAATTATGTGCTTATCGATAATGACTCTCTCCGCAGCAGAAGGATCAGCAAAGACAACAAATCCAAAACCGCGAGCACGGCCTGTTGTCCGATCTCTCATGATCACAGCCTCTATCACCTCTCCATATTTCCCAAAATATTCTTTGAGACGTTCGTCATCGGTGTCCCAGGAAATTCCCCCAATGAAGAGCTTGCCAAGATCCGATTCCATCTGTTCCGTCATCAACCATGCCCAGTTAACCATCAATCACTCATTTCATCAAACAAATCCAATCCAGCCACTCTTATTGAATCAAAATTCTCATGCCAAACCAAAACAAAACAACATAACATGAAAAATTAGAAAATAGAAATTCCAAACACACAATCTAGATTCTAGATTATTCAGTGATGGGCAAAGTTCCAGTCCCAGAACCAATCTAAATGCTTAGGTGATTGAATAGTGCACAATTGAGCTCAATCACCAGAAAGATTCAATTTTTCAAGAGCAAAAACAAAGCAAAACGATCAGAAATGCAGATTAGATAAATCTGCGAAGAAGGTTCACCTTATGTTGAATCTCAGACAGAACCCAGTTGGTGCTTCAATCAGATACGAAGTGGGTTATGCCAAATTCGATCTAAGAGAATCGGATCTTTGAAGCATCAATAAAAAAAACTGAACCAAAATATCTAATCCAGCAAAGAGAGAAAACCAAGCAGCTATGTTTTTTATAAAAAAAAAATGTTTTTAATGTTTTTTTTTAGTTTGTTTTTCTTTTCTTTTCTGGGATCAGAGAAGAAGAAATTGAGAGAAGGCGAATAGATCAAAGGAACCCAGATGGGGAATTCACCATCCAAAGATGAATGGTTGGTTGGTGATGGAAACAAAAAAGAACTAATAATAATAAAAAGAATAATAATGAGAGGTCATGTGAAAATTTGAATGGCAGGGAAAACTAAGAATGGGAATGAAAGAAAACAGAGGATGTGGTGTCATCCTCTCTCTCTCTCCTTCTTTGCTTTCTTATCTTGTTGCTTGCTTGCTTGCTTGCTTCCACTAGGGACCCTTAATTAAATCTAAAGAAATGGAATTTGAAGCGAACATGGCCAAAACACAGTTCACAATTTATATATAAATACATATAGATATTTTTTAACAGAGAGACAGACACACTGCAAATCGTGCAAGAATATTTGGAGGAACCAGCAAATGATAACAGATCATGGTGTTTTTAAAATTATAATTAAATAAATTCAACTATATGTAAATGGAAATCACCAATTTATTTATTTATTAATCTTTAAATAAATAATATGGATTTTCATAAAATAAATTAATGTGAATATATATAGATGCAGTGGAGTTGTTGAATTAGTTGTTTGTTATAGCAATTGTTATTTGATATATTTTATATTATATAGATAGATAGATATAAAGGTAACAAAATCCAACCTAAAAAAAGAAAAGGTAACAAATCCTTATATCAAGTTATTTCTTACAAACATTGTCCGATGTAATATGTATGGAAAAGATTTTCTTAGAAACGATAAAATATACTCCGATAATCTTAATTTTTTTTAAAAGAATTAATCTTCAATTGATTGGATATCATCGGTGGAAAAAAAAAGATGTGTTTTTAAATATTGGTAAAATATTAAAATAGATTGATTGAATTCCTTTAAAAAAAGTAGATTGATTGAATTAATAAAATTATTTTTATAGAAAGAATGTAAATTAGAATATATAAAAAATGTTGTTTAGAGTTGGAAAAAAATAAAAAAATTAGCTTAATTGATAAATATTATTTTATTATCAATCTATAAATATCTCGTTATTTTTTCAATAAAAATATCTAATTGTTTTTTATGTGGATTGAAGAAATTTAATATTGGTAGAAAAAATTCGGAAGAATACAAGTACCATTTAATTGAATAATTAATTAAAGGAGAAAAACATTAATTTGACATGTGTTACGGAAGGAAAAGAAAAATATATACATAAAATAATTGAATTTAAAAATTAGAATATAATTTTTTTTATATGTAAGAATTGAATACAGTAGAAGGTTTATAACACACACCAGATTTCCTTAGTAATGAAATGTAAATTTATAATATAGGACCAAATTTGATTAGATTATTTTTTAATATCGTCTCTGTATAAATTATATATTAAGAAAACTAATTTATGCTTTCCATTATTTGCCAGCATGTTCCAAAGAGGAAATTCAATTGGAGATGCTTTTCATCTAACAGCTCGCAAAATGCAAAATAATATGCTTTCCATTATTAGCTCATGTTGTTTGGTACAAAATCGTCTTTTAGATTTTGCATAACCTTTTTTAGGTAAAAGTGCGAAAATTATAATTTATTGATCGTTTTGGATATGGAATAGTATATGCATAATCCATTACTTAGGGGGGAAACATCATCGGATTGGAAACACGAAACGCCATATGAATCTGTTACGTGACACTTCAAATTCTTTTACGTATTGATCACACACAGAAATAAAAACGTTTTAGATTGTTTAAAAAAACGTTTTAAATTTATGATCATAAGCTTTTTTTCATCCTTAAAATTTGTATTCAGATTTAATAGCCTTACCATGATTGATGTTAATACAAACAATGATATCTTACGATTTTGTTGTTACAATATAAGTAGAGAAGACGAGAAACTCTCATAATTTCAATTGTGTCATGCTTTGGATTCAAAATGACCTTTCAATGTTGCACATTTTTTTACAACGTTTTAAAGATAATAAGGTAACAAAACAATTAAAATGTTAGGTTATCGTGGGAGTAGATGGAGCATCAACTTTTTGTTTATTTAATTTAAAATTTGATTGAGAGTTTTGATGGGGGAACAACTGAAAGTGCAATGCAATCCGACGGGTAATTCCTATAAACAAAGGAAAAACGAACAACAAATGCCTCATAACTATTGTGCCAATCAATACAGTAACACCCAATAACAGCACCCAAAACCTTTTTTTTTTTTCAACACCACAAGAAAACTCAGCTCCATCTCAAATCTTATTATGCCTTCAAATTTTTTTAAATCTATTATATTTCCTAATTGATAGTGAGAAACTAATTTTGTTTGAAGCATATATTTTATCAAATTGAATTTTGTCTTTCTCAATAAAAAAAATTTCGATACACACAATTAAGAACCAGACTCTTAACAACATGTTTAAGAAAATCAGCTATCTACTAATTACACGATACACTATTCATATTTTGCATCCATTGTTGTTGGAGGAAGTAAGAGTAAGAAGCAAAGGATTATTAGAGGCACTAATTATAGAAGCTACATTACAATCCAGGAGCAATAAATTGAATTTAACTCTGCTTCCATTATTATGCAATGCTACGTCAACACTCAACATGCTCTTTGTTACACCAAGTTGACATATGAAGGAAAACAACAACACGGAAAGATTGGTTGGTAACATATTTTTCCACACTCCTATGATCAGTTGGTTCCTCCTATGGACACCTTGAAAGATACTCTAAAAGGCCTAGCCAGAGATCGCAATATTTGAAGCTCAACCTATACTAATCCCTTACCTTGGATTTTTTCCAAAACAAACCCATCAAACGTACAACGTAATCATATCGCATTGACCTCATTTTTCTTATTTTTAATAGCTTATACATTGAAAAAAAATCACTATTATTATACTATTTTTAAAACTAAAAAACAAAAGTAAAGTATTGTTTTTATGAGAAAAGATGAAAATTAAAAAACAAAACATTTTTTAAAACCAAGTAATCGTGATTTTCTTCTTTCAAAGCATGTACTTTTAATTTCATAATCTTATTTAATTTAAACATGATTACTTTCAAGAATAAGTACGGTATTAAAAACAGTGGTGGAGCAGTAAAAAATTTTAACCATGCCAAATTTTAAATAATGTCAAATTTTATTTTTAATCCTAATTAACTATATAAGTATATATAATTATTAAAAAAAAATTCCGTCTCTGCTCTAAATTTTAAATTTTATTTTTTAAGTGATGTCACTAATCTCCACCTTGGCTCCAGCACTGATTAAAAAAGTCTGTATTTCCAGTTGAACTTCTTTTTACCGCAGCTTGAGCCCACTAGCCGGCACAGTTCCTACACGCTAACACATTCAAGTGTATGGACCAGAAGAAAACAAACTTATAGTGTTGAAAAAACGTAAGCACATTTAAGAAGTGGTGAATCAACACTGAGAAGACCAATCAATAGCATAGGGAAACCATGTTTGACCTTAGGATTTGAAAGCCTTTGATGCTACTCAACTTAGATCTCAGCAGTTGAGACGCTCTTTTTTGGACTTTTTCATAGAAAGATGTTATTTTCATAGAGCTTTCTCTCCTATACACCATTACACAACCTTCAAATTTCATATTTTGGTTAGCAAGTTAATTTTCAGAAGTTTGGTATCCGAAAGTTGTCATGTTCATATAATAATACTAATAACAATATAACTTCTACCCAAATGGGCCCAACAAGGGGTTTAGATAATCTGTACTAGGATTTCCTTCTAAGTTTAAACTTTATTGTTACCATTATAAAAAATAATAATAATAAAATTTCTCACATAAATATAAATATTTCATATTAAAATTAAAATTTTGAGTTGTTTGATGATCAGGATATATATGATAGACTATAGTTATATGTGGAAAATAGCAATTATACTTGAAAAATAATAATAAAACTTCTCACATAAATATTTCTGTAAAAAAGTAAAGTTGTACGTTTCTATTCTAGGAATTTCATATTATTTTTTCCTTGAGTTTTCCAATTTGCTTTTGTTTTGACTGATGAGGAAAGACAGTTAAGGATGTATGGATTGGACATTCCTCCTTAGAACACTAGATATACCTGTTAGAGCAAATTAATTAACAGTCTCTAATAATCTAATGTCTGAAATTAAAATATCCTAAATTTCATGACACCATTGGTGGAAATTTTCTGATAAAATATTTAGAAGGCGAAATATATAACAGATCGAATTCCTGTACTCAGAATTTATGTTTCGCAACTTCATTTGAACTGACTCAAGGAGACATAATAGTTATTCTTCAATCAACTATTTCAATGCTTTATCTTTTTGTAGCAGTGATTATCATACGCACACGCTCCTTGCTTTTGAAAAATCAAGCCAAACGAGTTTCAAACGCATGGCATGTTTATCATTATTCATCTGTTCAGGTGGGTAAAAATTCAAGTAAAAACCCACAAATTCAGGTAGCTTCAGTAGGGCTTTCACAATGCCACACTCTTTTGGTTTTGGATAATAAATAATGATTAGAATTTTAGCATATATTAAGAGTTAGGTAGCATCATTGTATGCTACAGAGAGTAATTGAAATCCAGATGGAAGACAGAATTTTTTTCCTTGTCCTTCCATGAGAAACAAATTCAATTTTAAGTACTCTTATTCCAACACCTGTCTGCTTTTGCTTGTTGTCTATATAATTATAAACTACTTGATGCATATATAGCTACAATTACATTACATGGCATATAGTATAGTTTTAAAAAATTCATAATTAACAAAAGATTACAATAAAATTTATCTGAGTTCAAAAGCGAAGTTCCAGAATACAGGATTAATTCCTAAATAACAAACAGATGACTAAAAAGTATCACATGTTCATCTACTGGATCATGCTCATCATTTCTAACTGATGTGGAACTTTTTTAGCATACGGAGACAAGTTCTCACACAGGAATCACTGTGATATATAAATAGGTGAATACATGTTGTTATAGGGAGCATGAAGATAAATTCAATAATTTGATCCTGGAGAATCCCATGTTTCAGGTATGATTTTGTGAAGTGAACAACATTATCGCGGTTGGATCCATTGGAACAGCATTTGGAAGCACAACGTTCCTGATGTTGTTCATGTTGATCCATGACCTCTTCAATCTTCTCCAAAATCTCCAGAGTGGTTGGCCTATTTTCTTGGAAACTTGACACACACAAGAGGGCTATATTGAGAAGAGGAAATGCCCATTGATGATCATTTCCCCTAACCTCTTTGTCAAACACCTCTCCTGTCCATTCCTCCCTCCCCATGGACCTCACCCATCTAGCAAGGTCTATTCTACTCACCTCTATGTTTTTTCCTGTTAGTAGTTCCAAGAGAATCACTCCAAAGCTATACTGCCTATGCACATCACCCTTTTCTGTTAGGCTCTTTTCAGGAGCAGTGTATCCCTGAGAGGAAAACAAGATACCTCTATTAGGGTCCATGAATTTTGATAAGCCATGCTCAGTTATTAGTGGCTCATTGTTCTCATCTAGAAGGATGTTTGATGGCTTGAGATTTCCATGAGGAATGACCTCCTCCTCTCCATCCAACTTCCTATATATGAAGGCCAAACCCCTTGCAATCCCACATGCTATATTCAGACGCAGTTTCCATGGGAAATCTTTTCTACCTGCTATATAATCTGCATAAAAAACAAAATCAATTACTTCAAACAATTTAGTTTTGATACACTGGTGGTGTAATTATGCTATCAACCAATTAGAAATATGACTATTATTTCAAAAGTCATTAACAAATTCATGATTGGATAATAATGTAAAAAGTTTTACACTATCTGTAACTCTGTATATTCTATAGTCATCCCTACTTAAACTTAAGTGTTAAATAACTTTTATATCATGATATATTAAATGTATCACTTTTAATAAATAAAAATTACTTTGTTTTCTTAATCACTTATTAGCATTTGCCTTGTATTAATGTACTAATGTGAGGTTTCAGCTAATAGTATTGTGCAAATGATCAAGGCAGAAATATATTTACACATACAATACATGTTTGGGAACACAGAGAGAAGGTGATCGATGTGGAGTGTTGCAATTGATGATAACTTACCGATTAACAGATTAAGCAGGCTTCCATTGCTTTGATATTTGTAAATGATGAGTTTTTCTTCACTGGTGGAACGATAACCAACAAGGGGGAGAATATTCTGATGCTTCAAGTTACTTATCTTCCTTAATGTTTCACCAAATTCTTCAATCTTTTGACAGCATCCTGAACATTGTGTTCCAATTTCACCTTGTAAAGGCTGCTGCAAAAGCCTTCACTCCTCAAGTCAGCAGTGGCTCGAAGAAGGTCCTCGAGTGTGAACCTTTCACGATCTTCAACAAAGAAAACAAGATCAGAATCTCCTTCCTTTAGCTTCACCTCTTGAACTTCATGAGTTGTAGCCTTTATTATTGGAGACACACGACGATGGTCTTTAACTACAGCTACCTCTTTCTGCACTTAACTTTGCTGACTTCTTTACAATAAAGTAAATGCTTGACAAAAGCAATCCAGCACCAAAAGGAACACCCCCAAGGTTGCTCCCCTCCAAGACGATGAATCCTTCCCGTTATTAGGTGTGCTGTTACTTAAAGCACCAGGTGGTGTTGCTTCCTCTTGCTGTATTGTGTTTGTGTCACTGTCCTTTAGCCACTCTTTGGTACTATTGCTTTCCAACTTGTTACTTGGAGTCACATAGTAACTAAGGAGGTGCCTATAATATTGTTGTTTACTAGGGATCATACCAGAAAAGTTGTTATTGGAAATGTCTAAGTTCCTAAGATGTTTCAATTTTGTTAAGGCATTTGGCAACCTCCCACTCAATTGGTTGCTGGTTACATTTAAATGTGTCAACCTTGTACAATGCAAAATTGAGTGTGGTATGGTTCCTCTAATGTTGTTGTTAGCCAAGCTTACCACTCTTAACTTTTGGAGCCTGCATAGGGAATCTGCATCTAATGTGCCACTAAGGTTCAAGTTCTCAAGCCTTATATGTACAATATTGGTGGCATTTGAGTTACATCTTACACCATTCAACTTGACCAAGCATGGATGCGATGGTGACCCATTCCAGGTAATGTTACGCACGTTTTTGGGATCAAGGGCCCTTAAGAAGTTTAAGAAGGACTCAGATTCTGATGACTCACCTCTTGTACAGTCTATGATAAAGAAAATGATAGCAAAGAAAACTAGCCTCCTTAGAAACACAGCAAAATTTCTTGTGTTCTGCATTTTTTGTGGCTTTCTCCTCTGTCGTTAAGGGTTTCCCGAGTGAATCATGCTAGTCCTGCATGCTTCTTTATTTGTGCATTGGACAAGGACATATCTCTTCTTAGAAGTTTTCGCCAGGTACGTGTAATACTTGTTTTATTTGGTACATTGTTAATATCTCCATGCAATATAAACTTACACGTTGTTCAAAAAATTGATGGGTGGTATGTATATCGGGATTGCCAACATAATTCCAAGGTATCAGTATAACTCTTGTCATGAAGCATCTATCCTATGAACTAAGTGTTTGTACAGGGAATTTCAAAATACCCTGTTCTCCAACAAAAATACTCACCTCTTTCGGAGTACCTACCTAACCCATATACCAACATTTTATAGATAAGTGTAAAAATAAATTTTATGTTTCACACGCTATTTTGGCTAGTTTTAAAAAAATATTATTAGCTGAAAAGACTATTTAACCTTGTTAGTAGCATTTGATAAACATTATTCTAATAGTTTGTAATCTTTTTTGAGATACTACTTCTAGTAACCATTTTTTAAACTTTAGCTTTTAATTTCATATATTTTACTCAATATTTTACTCATCTTATGTTATTAAAATATTCAAAGGAAGGTTGCCAATGGAATTATGGCAGGGGAAAATATTCAATTTTAATTTCATTATGTTTGATGTGGTAATATCACTCATATATTAGTATATTTGTGGTTCATAAATATTTTTACTAAAATTTGGAAATTTTGCGTATGAGTTAGACGAAGTCCAGATGGGCTCCAAATTCTACACGTCGGATGGTGAATCAACCTTGTTTAAGGAAGGGACCTGCAAAACAAATGAAAGATACTCTTACGCTCAAGTAAGTACACCAATTATTGAAGAACTATGGGTAGACAATGTATGAATGGGAATGAGTGAATATTAGCTTTTGTCACTCTAAAGGTTTAGAGATAACCTGTATTTATAGTGTGGAGTGTGGACTTTGGGCTTTTGTTTGTTGGTGATCTATTAGTAAGATAATAGCATGTAGTTATATAATTTGAATAAGAGATAATGTGTACCTTATTAATGATATGATGTTACTTGTAGATAAATAATAATTTGTAGATAACTGAAGAAATATTTGAAGATAAAGTGATTGCTGATGATTTTATCATTTTTAGTAAGAATATGGCATAATTAATTTCATTTATTGTACCTTATTGATATGATGTAAAGATTTGATGTTAAGAAAATATGAGTATTATTCCCTTGATTTCATAACAAGTGTCTTGTCAAATAATAAGTTTCAAAATAAATGTTTTTTTAACTATATAATGTAATATTAATTATTGTTTTCACTAATACATCTAATAAATATTACGTAACTTTTCAATACAATATTAATAATAAATTAATTTTATAAAATTATTGTTATGTTTCATATATATATATATATATATATAAACTTATCTTAGTCCGTATAAAAAACTAATAATATATACCTATTATGACGAAGAGAGTATTTTAATCACCTTATAAATCATACATACTATGAATTGTGTTTAATAAAATTATATAAAAAATTTGTTTTATATACTCATGTAATATTTTTCATTTTTTTCTAAATAAATATCAATTACAAAGTAAGATAATAAATATAAATAATAATTTAATTAAAAAAATAACCTTCTCTGTTGTATCCGGCTTTAACAACAAAGAAAGTTAATAAGAAGATATTTATTATTAACGTCCGCGCTTCTGTAAAGGGTTGACATCCACACTTATTTAACAAGGCTGACAGAGAGGTCGGATAAGTGTGTCCGGGTTCAGTGGCGGAGCCAAAAATTTTATTGAGAGGAGACGAACATAAAAAAAAGTATATCATAAATAAAAGTACTCCGAAAACAATACAAATCTAATATAAAAAAACTATTACAAAAATTAAAATCACTTCATGACTTGACTGTTACTCTACGTGTTTTCATATTATTAAAATAATCTATTATTGAATCTGTGCTAAAACTCAAAACAATTTTTTTTCAATGTATGTAATCAAAGAATCATTAAGAAATTGATCTTCTATTCTATTTCGAAGTCTAGTCTTGATTATCTTCATAGCTGAGAAAGATCTTTCAATAGTTGCTGTAGAAATTGAAAAAGTGAGTATAAGTCTAATCACTCTATCAATAAGAGAGTAAATGATAGACTTTCCAGTTTTTGCTAGCCCTTGACATAATTCAGATGTAGTTGATAAATTAATCAAATATGGATGTTTAGGAATGTCAAGCTTAAAATGTTGTAACTCCATCTTCAAATGCAAATAGTAGTTTATTTTATTTTAGAAGAATAACAACAAGAAGAAGAAAGAGAAAAATAGGGAAAAAGAAAGGAATGAGAGGATACCTGAAACTCTTCATTTTCACTGATTTACCAAATGAAACAACTTTTTTGACTCCTTCTATTCTCTTAGAATTTGTATTTCCTTTGTGTCGAGACCTCTCCATTCTATAGTATTCTTTCTCCCTCTTCCTCTTTATTCTTTTCCTTTTTATTATTATTTTTTTTCGTTTTATCATTTTTCTTTCCTTTTTTTCTTTTTCTGTTATCTCTCTTTTCCATTTTATTTTTATTACATTTTCTTTCCTCATTTATGTTTTCTTTCCTTTTTATTGTTTTCATATTTTTTTCTTTTTCTTTTCTTTTTTTACTACGTTTTCTTTATATTTTTTTCTTTCCCATTTTACCTTTTTTTAATATTTTTTCTTTCCTCTTTTTTTTTTCCTTTCATTTTCATTTTTTGTTATTAATTTTTTAGAGGGGCGGTGGCCCATCCTAGCCCCCCTAGTTCCGCCACTGTCCAAGTTGACACTTAAAGAGTAAATGTGCACCATTACTATTACATGGTTGATATGAAGGGTGACCACGTGTACAGTGACCCTTTAGTAATGGTCATGTGTCACTTCATCATTTTGGATTATACAATAAACCTAAAGGATTTGCACATATGTATAAGATTATACTGTGTTGATACGAGTGAGAATCATTTATTTAGTGGGAGAATTTATGTTCGATTGTCACCTTGTATAAAATTCTCAGTCATGCATTACAAGTGGAATTAGTCTTTGATTCAATAAATTGGGAGATATTTGTGATTTCTAATTTAAGAAAAAAAAATTATTGGTTCATAACTTCATATCATCCAGGTCAAGGTAGTAGAGTAAATATTTTTTGCAGAGGTGGAAAGTCAATGAATGTTTATTTTCAATTATTAATTAGTTGATCATATATAATCTAACATATTCAAGGCACGGCACATGCTAATGCTACAATTAGTCTCCTATCTATATAACTAGGTCCATGACAGCTATTTGCCAAAGTATTAAGATTTTTAATAAAAAAATGTAAAGCATTTTAGGCAATACAAATATAAAAAAATATTATTTCAAAACAGATTGCATTATGTAATTCATTAATTAAATTTTATGATATTGATGATACAAAATTGGTTGTTTTTAAGAACTAATTTATTGTGACTGGATTTCTTACAAAACTTATATTAAATTTTAAACTGCGATCAGAATATTAAATTTAAATTTGGAATTAATTTAATTACTTTCACTTACATTGATTTGATTTAGAAATACTCATAAGTCATAATGAAAGCTTATAAAGAAGATAAGATTTGAATTGATTTGTAAATTAGGTTTAATATTTGGACCACCTTTTTTTAAATCATATTTGGATACAGATAATTAACATGATAGGTCTCCCACCTTTGACAAACCTTGCTAACATCATTGGATTTATTATATTTTAAATAAAAGGTTGTTATTTTACAAGTTTTTATCTTTTATTTTGTTTATTAACTTTCCCAAATTCTTCTGAGCCTCTCCCTTCTCTCTAACCATTATCGTGCAATTTCTACGTCACTCACATTCACAACAACCTAAAAGCTAATAAATTAGTTTATTAAATTATACGTGTTAAATAAAAATATAAATAGAATAAAAAATAAAAAAATAAAATCAATCTTATGTAAAACCATACCTTATGGGTGAAACAAAAAAAAAATGAAATCTTATCTTACATTAAAAAGGGGTAAAATGGAAATTTAATAAAAAAATTAATAACATAAGATGAGTAAAATATAGGAAATTAAAAGCTAAAGTTTAAAAAATGGTTACTAGAAGTAGTATCTCAAAAAAGACTACAAACTATTAGAAAAATGTTTAACCACCTTGCACTTGTCTTTATCTCCAATTTGATCTTGCAGAAGATGATTCTGTGAAGTGTTTTTTTTTTTTGTTGAAATTATGTAGTAATGTTATTTGGCATTCATGAGGAATTTGCAAAGTACAATGCTTGGATTCGTGCCCTGCAAATAAAAGAATATTGAAAACAATAAGAAAAGTCAATGTCAAAATCCCCTATTGCTTTAAGGAAAAAAAAGATGTGGTACACCCAACGGGTCACTACAATAATTTCCCAACAAAAATGGGTGGGGTTGCACGATACAAGTCTAAATACCCTTTAGTTCACACCTACTTCTCTTCATCATTAAGCTTAGCTTTAATCCAATAGCCGTTGGACCAATTTTTAAAATATGAACAACTCATTTTGCTTGTTGTAGTTATTATATGTAGGCTGGCCTCCAAACATGCTTAAATTGCGTTCAAATCCTTGACTTCACTTTTTTCCTTTGCCCTCAAATCAAACGATAAAACCCTTTTCATTCTCACATTGCTTTTGATTGCTTCCAATATCCAATTTCCATAAGTAAAAAAGATATTTGAACACCCAAAATTCAATCCTAAAGAAAAAGAAAAAATATATGTATGTATATGATATAATGTGATGCTAAGTGAGAGATAAAAATGAAAAATATTGTTGAAATGGTTAAAATTAAAGAGTGTTTAAATATTATTACTCAAATATCCTTTTGATATTCAAATATTCTTTAAGGATGGTTATTTAGAGTTTATTTAAATATACTTATATAAAAAGATTAATAAATCTTGTAAAATACAAAATGATAAAATGAAAAGTACACGTAAAAGGATGATTTTCAAGATGAAGATAATAATAGTTTTTAAAAACTACATTTGAAAAAAGGTAAAATTAACTTTTATATAAAAAAGTGCATATAAAATTAATTTTAAAAACTATGAAGATAAGAATAGCTTTTAAAAACTACATTTTTTATACTTGGATGAAATCGTTAACCCTATCCTTTTTAGAATCACGTCCTTCTAAAATGTGACAATTATACCTTTTTTTTTATAAAATTTCCTTTCTAAGATTACATTTAAGAGACTTTAGTACTATTTTTATTTTTCAAGATATAGTATTTATATTCCATCACGCATCCATTGACTGCTGATTACATCTAATATACTTTTTTTTAACATATATTGCCAAATCAAATCATCATTCAATGTATGCTGCACAACAGGTCTGTAAAATTTCCTATGTACAAAATGACCAACCCCAATCAAGCCCTCCCCTGGTAACCCCCGTATTCATCAACCAAACCTTATCCAATTTCACAACTCGCCAAATGGAAAATAAAAAATAAAAACAATTTAATTTTCACAGTTATAGGCTGCCCAAATTGACATTGCATACTGAAAAGGTAGGTGAATCAAATTAAAAAACCAACACTGTAAGAAATATTATTCTATTGATATGAACAAGAGCAGTCATCATTTTCGTCATCATCATCAACAATCTCATCAAAGAAAGGATCTCTGAGAAGCTCAGCTGCAGAAGGCCTAGCCCTTGGCTGAGCAAGGCACTTCTCAATGAAGGCCTTAACCTCAGGATCTTTGACCTTGTTCAAGGCAGCAGGTCTAACTCCAGAAGACACCTTCTTGTATATCTTAGCAACATTGTCACATTCACTGTAAGGAATCTCCACTGTCACCATCTCTAGCACACACATCCCAAATGAGTAAATGTCCACCAATTCTGTGTAGTCTTCATCGTATAACTCTGGAGCCATAAATTCTGGTGTGCCAAGAATCGTGTGTGCACAATGGTTCTTGCCCACAATTGCTGCCAAACCCAAGTCACCAATCTTAACCTGATAACCATGGAAAAAAAATAACATTACTAAAACCACTTTTTTTTGTCATTAACTACTTTCTATTTTTGAAACAAAAATGTTTGATAAGAACAGTTTCTAAAAATAGTTTAAATTCAAAATATCTCTAGACTGTTATGATTTTTAATTTCAATTATCCATTACTCATGTTCTTTCTTATGATATCCCATCTACTTGCCTGACTACTCTCTTCATCCCATCTTCTTCCCTTGTTTACTCTCTTATGCCCCTTTTAAAAATTAGTTTTTGAAAATTTAGGTTTTAAAACCAAGTAACAAAGTTATTGGACAACTTGATATAAACACCAAAAGCTTAGAAACACAAATATTAGGCGGAAATCAATATTCATAGTGATAATGCATCACTTATTTCACTTCTCATTTTTCTTCACATTAGTAAATCATTAGCAAAACAGAGCAAGAAATAAAAGTAGTCATCAAATTGTTATTCTAAAAACAATATAATTTGATTGTTTTTGTCTAGCAAACAGGAGACATCATGATCATGACTTGCTCAAGTTAATTACTTAGATCTCACACAAGGAATTCATGTCAAAGGAAAGTAAATAAATAAATAAATAAAATATCAATTTTTTCTTTCATTGTTGTTGTTCATTTTCACCTTGATAATCAATCAAACACATAACTGAAAGAAAAACAAGATTTGAAGAAAATGGTTCACCTGGCCAGTATTTCCATTGACAAACACATTGCTGCAATTGAGATCCCTGTGGATGATGCAGGGATCATGCAAGTGCAAATAATTCAACCCTTTCAAAATCTGCTTAGACCACTTCTTTAGGGCCTTTATGGAAACATGTCTGTGCTTCTTCCTGTACTCCCTCAAATTCCCACTGGTGCAAACCTCAGTGATGAAATTCAAAGTGTTTCTCTGTTCATCCCTCCACACATTGTAAAGTGCAATGATGTTCTTGTTGGTCAAGCTTCTGAGCAACCTCACTTCAGAGTAAAGCCTATCCAACATGGCAGGGTCATCACAGAAGTTCCTCAGCTTAACCTGGTTCCATGCCACCTCTATTCCTTCTTCTTGATCAAATGCACGGTACACTTTCTTCACAGCACCACATCCGAGCAACTCACTGTATCTACCGTAGCGACCGGTTGGATCGGTCTCAACAAATGGCTCGGAATCTTTGTCAGGATTAACACTCGGCATCTATCACATGCAACAGTACCAATCAGAGACTCAGCAAAATCAAAATCATATCATATCAAACCAAATTCAGTATGTCGCTAAATTTTGTGGGTGAAAAAGGAAACAAACAACCACCACAGCAACAACAAAACCCCATTAAAGTTTATAAATAAAAAAATCAAACAAATATAAACTTAAAATTTAACAAATTTAACAAATAACATCAGAAGCAAAAACTGTTATGTCACACGGTAGAAGATAATTACTAAAAAATAAATAAAATTAGCAACAGAATAATTTATATGAATTTTTAAAGAATCCGTTACTAAAATTTAGCGACTCTAAAATTAGTTAGGAAAATAATAATTTTCTACAACCAAGTCTGGCGATTAATTCATTGATTATGACGTTCTCATGTCGGTCAATCTTCTCTTAACATGTGAACAAGTTTTTGAATTTACTAAAAAAAGAGAGAGAATACAATTCTATTATGTGTGATATGAATATTGGCTGAACTTACGAACATGCAGTGGTTTAAGATCATACACAATAATTTCTCACCAAATATTTTTTAAAGCAAAAGAGAAAAACACAGACAGAGCAGAAGGGTTAAAATCTGGTAGGTTATCTGAGTTGTTGAAGAGAAGAATAATAAATGAATGAATATAATGCATGAAAGAAAAAGGATAAGATTGATTACCATGAAGAGAACCGGTTGCTTTGACACCCAAAGGAGAGAAAACAACACAATTTTGCAGCTTTCTGCAGAGAAGAGAAGCTGACTACGCTCCAACCTCAAAACAGACACAAAATGAGGGGAGAGGTCAGAGACGTGTAAATGTCCACTATTTATAATATAGAAGCAGTATTGAAGGCTAATTAATTCACACTATAAAATATTCATGGTTTTCTTTTATCCTTTTTTCGAATTCCAACTTTTTCTATATTTCTTAAGTATAGTAAAACAATAACTTTTTCTTTTTAAAATGAGATACCGTATTCAATTCAAGTTTTGAAAATATTAAAAAAGTATGAGTAGAATTTTTCTTTAAAAAATGATTTTATTTTACTCAGAATTACTTAAAATTAATATGACTTTTAAATATGAAATATTGGAAAAAAACAAAATAAAACAAATGAATTGATTGTTTTTTTACACTCATCTTTGTCGGGTCATGGCTCAATGGAGATGCATATGCCATTAATAACGTGTAGAGAATAATTTTTAAATTTTCTATAATATCTTTGCATTATTCTTTCTATTTATTAAACATAAAAAAGTATTTTAAGATATGAAATATATTTACTTTCTGTATCAAAAAATTTAAATGAAGATTTATTAAAAAATATAAATATTATAATAGAAGGTCTGACTCAAAAAGTTAAATAAACTTCTGATATTATCTTTTATTTGTACGAAGAAAAAAAAATACAATCAAAGTCGAACAAAGGAAACGGATTTACAATTTGCATCGTGTTTTTTGGGTGTTGAGGAAAGTCAAATAAATCCTGCAACCTGGGAATTAATCATAGTACGTTTTGGTTAGCCTTTGTGTTGTGGGTTAACGACTTAACGCAATAACGCGTAAGGGTTTGACGGAAGCGCGTGCGGGCCAAACAGAGATGGAGGAGCGTGTTGAGTTGCTTCTATTTCTAATAGCTTTCCAGGTAATGGGGAAGAGCTGTTGTGCTTAGTGGTTGGTGGTTAGCTTCCAAGAAAAGAAAACATTAGAAAGAAAGAACAAAATCAGTTTGTGTTTGTGGCTTCAGAATCACATTCTCTACTCTTGCTGTTGACAGGAATCCAAATAAAGAGAAATGGAGAAAAAAGGTTAACATTTAAAGTCAGATTTTTTTCCTGTTCATTGTAAGAAAATACTTCTAGTTCTATTGATTTGACAAAAAAGAATAAAAAAAAGGGAATGAATAATATTTTTAAGAGTAAATTACACTTATATCATCTGTGTTTTACTCAAATTTTATCTTATACCCTACATTTTTTCACATTACTTTTGCTTCTTTCTGTTAACGCCATTAACTAACTTTAATTAAAATATAAATCCAAATTATTTTCTCTCAATTAGTTTCAAAATTCAGGGTCCAAGTTTCATTCCTCTTTCTCATTCACGAGTATTGTTCATCTTTCTTTTATTGGTGAGTTCTTATTTACCATCCATGGGGTGCGAGTTCCTCTTCTACTCACGACGTTCAAGTTTCATTCATCTTCACTGTTCACGAGTTCTTACTGTTCCTCTTCTAGTTCACGAGTTGTCATTGTTCATCTTCATCTATCATTATCTGGTTTTGTCTTATACTCAGTTTTGCATTGTAAACATTATTGACAATTTATTAGTATAATAATAATTACTAGCAAGGAATTTTTAAGAACACAATGAAAGATAATGGACCAATAACCAAATTCATAGTGAAATATAATTTTGTCTCTATTCCCTAATGAAAATAACATTTCTTTTACAGTCTACTATTTGGGTTATTATCAATCTTCATTTAAAGAAACATCTCATGGGTGACTATTCAACAAAACTGATTTTGAAATTAAAATCAATGTGTCAAAACAATTTAATCATGCCTGCTGATTTAAATAGTTGTGTCTCTGTTACATTATTAAGGAAAATGAAATGTATAATTTCCCAAATAAAATTGGATGAGTGATAAATAAATTGAACTGAATTACTCGATCTTTTCAGTTTAACATTATGATGTGTTTTGCAGCTCTTGATTGAGACATTATATTAAGGGTCTGTTTGGATACAAGTCAGAAGTGCTTTTGAGAGCTTTTCTACTGGAAATATAGTGCTTTTTTCAGTAGAGAAGCTCCCAAAAACACTTCTAACCTTGTATCCAAACAGACTCTAAATATCTTGTCATAAAAAAATATTTCGAAGAAAGGAGTTAAAATGAGGATATTTTAGATATAAAATTTCATTAAAAGTCGTATGCCAAACATATGCCTAATTTCTGTTAAATTATTAAACGGTGTGTAGGATAGATGGAGTCTAAGGGTAATGTAAACTAAATAATTAAGGGATTTTTTGCATGGTGCAAAAAGAAAGATGTATCATGTGAAATTTAAAGCAAAACATAGAGGATGCAAGTGTAATTTACTGTATTTTTAAATAGCATGAGTCCATATTTTTTTATTTAATTTTTTTAGCTCAATTTATTTTTATTATATATTTTTTTTCTATATCAAATGGACCCTTAAGATATACTGTGTGCATGATCATGGAAAAAAAACCAGATAAAAATTATTATATTGAATATTATTTGATATTTAAACGATGGAAGCTGTAGAAAGAAAATACTGATAAAAAAGAAAGAAAATAATCTTGTTATTTTGGAAATGACTAAACGATTCTCTTTATCGGTTGATCTATTTATCTATTTATATTATCTAGTCACATTCGAATAAATATTTAAAGAAAATTGCCTTTAGAAAATATTCTTTAACTAGTGTTTTTAAGGAAAAAAATTATAATATAACGTTTTTAAGGATCTTTTAATTTATTATGTTTATCTTTATTTTTAAATTAAATTTCAATGTTTTTTAAAGAATCTATCAATAGATAAAATAATCTTACATGTCATAACATAAATTATTTATTATAAATCTAAAATATAAATTATATGTTAAAAAAATTATTATAAATCTTAGTTAAAATATGAAATAATTTATATATTAAAATATTTATTTATCATCAATTTTAATTATATAAAATAATATGCTATATATTGTAGGAACTATAATACTAGTTGAAATAATTTATTAAGAATGACTCTTGTTTGTGAAAATGAGGTAATATTTTTTATAGTTTGGATTAACATATGTTTTATTCGTGACAATTATATTTAAACCAAGTAGAATTATTACAGATATTTTTTTATTCGAGACAATTATGTTTAAATCAAGTAAAATTGATAAATTTTTCTCTCCAAATGTTTAACAAGTTACCAATTCTAATGGTTTAGTTATACCTGAATTTAAACTCAAGACTATTGCCTAAACCGTAACAAATTTACACTAGGATGGTGCGTGAGGTAACATTTACCTTAATAAACATTTGGATCCTCTAATTTAGTATTTGTCTTCTATTTTTTGCTGAATATTTAGTATTTGTCATTCATGTATTTATAACTATTGATTTTTATGATCAAGTTTTTTATTTTTATGTTTTGAAAATGATCCCAAAAATTTAAGGTTTGACTAAAGATATCAAAAAAATAATTTGAAGTTAACAATAGTACGTCAATGCCACTTGCGGCTTGCCTTTCTTCCATTTTATCACAGTAGATTATTATTATAAAATAATGAATCGCATGTGATGGAGTAGTAGTATGATATAATTTGAAAATAAATAATTTTTATTTTTTACAAATAAAGCAAACAATGCTTTATATCAGTCAAACCATATATTATTTGAAGATTTTTTTCTTTTAATTTTTTATTCGTGTGGATTATTGCTTCATTAATAATCTTTATTTAACTCTTTTTATTATTAAAGGAAATCTTATGTTAGCTCAAATAACAAAGATTAAACACAAGTAATATTAATTCAAATATTTATACTACTAATTATATATTAAGATACCGAAAACATTATACTTTGACTTTATCCATCCCGCGCATGGTGGGTTAGATGTCTAAGATCATGTGAAATCATTGCGGGTTCTATGCATCTTAATGATTTTTTAAGGATAAATATCCAATTTAGTTTTGAATTTATAAAATGTTGATATTTGGGTTTCTAAATTATGAAAAAATAATTTTTTTTATTAATTTGAAAAAAATACAACAAATTTGTCTCACATTTAAATATCTTTGTTAAATGAAACAGTAGGTATATGTGATATTGTTGGATGTATTTGATGGTGAAAATTTTATTGTGTGTGCTGCTAGGAAAATTCCATTTAGTTTTTTACTACTTAAGTGGTCAACATTTGTTACTCATTCATACCAATGTCTACCATGTGTGCCTTTTGGTGTTTTTGCCTTTTTTAAGTGAGAGACAAACCCTCCGACAAATGGATTCCTTGTCATCAACAACTATTTTCAGTGTCTCATTTGTATAAAAATAAATTGACAAAAATTGACAAATTAATCCTAAATAATATTATTTAATGTCATTTAAACCCCTAAATTTAACAACTAAATGTCAAATTAGTCCACTACAAATAGTTGCACCCTGAATCTAGTATTACATTTCCATTTCAATAGTTTCTGACACCCCATACACCACCCCTAAACTAACTAAAGAGAAACCACCATAACACAAAACAAAAGGAAAATGGAGTAACAAGGGCAATGATACTTAATCTCATAAGTCTCTCACTCAATTCGAGCCACCAGGAACTGCTATGCTCTTATCCAATGTTGCCTCGGTGTGACAATTATTTATAGCAACATAAGTGTCGTCATTCGTCGTAGTTGGAGGTGATTTCTGCGAGCAATGCTTTTGTTTTAACTTCCTATTCCGCAAGGTCAAACCCAACAACAGAAATTAGGGGGGCCAAATATAATTTTTATAAGAAAATTTTACATTAACTATTTATTTTATATAAGAAAAATCTAGAATATATTAAAATGAATTTTGACGAATGTTTGGTACAATTTATTATTATTTTTATTATATCATGTTATTGGTATAAAATATTTACCGACTTTGTCGATGACTAAAATTTGCTGGAGAATCTAACTAATTACCTTTAGTGTAGTCTTTCATTCTGCTCACATTTTTAACATCCACAAGACTTGAACTTAGTCTTTACTTAATGGAACCGAACTTACTACTACCTGAATCAACAATTTATTAGTATACAACTTAATATTTTGTTTATTTTTCCAAAGTTTATGTAATAACATTTAGATTCATAAATTCAAAGTTAGACTCATACACTTGAAGCCAAAAATAGAATGGAGCCTAACAGTAATAATAACAATGATACAATATATAAGAGAAATGCATTAAAAATAATATATGAATAATAGTAATAAAAATGGATAATAGTTATTAGTTTGTCTCAAAATTAAAGTTAATTATCAATTCTTATATATTATAAGTTTATCTTATAAAAATTGAATAATTATACATAACATTTAATTTCTCAAATCAATTATAACCAATGTAAATATTTATAACCTTTAAAATAATAACAATGCATTATAAAAGGAAAAGATATTAACAAAGGAAATAAAGAACATCAAATATTTTTGTATTAAAAGAGAAACAATTTGAATTATGAAGACTATAAAAGAAAAATAATATACATAAAAAATAGAATATTTGTCTAAAAAAAGAAAAATATCATTATTTTTAAAATCAATACTATAAAAGAGGAATAAAATACTATTATTTATATAATAAAAGTTTCCAAATAAAATAATTAATTTAATATTAAAACATTATATTATATATATTAAAAATAAAATTCTAAAAATAAAATCATGGGAGCCAAGGCCCCCCTTCCTAATACCTATGTTCGCCCTTGCTCTTCCTTCTTTCTATTTTCCCCTTCCACCATGTGTACACTACCTTTTTTATAAGGACGATATCACCACACCATGTCTGAAGCACCGTCATGATGGCATTGCCATTGTGGTCCTTGACATAGAAGTGCAAAAGGAGAGGAGAAGATGAAGAAGAGAGAGGAGAGAAAAAACAAAAGGGATATGAGAAAGAAAGAGAAAATAAATGAAAATTTGTTTAAGTTGACAAATTGATTCATCAAAATTTTAGATGACAATTTAGTCCATGTGAGTCATCAACACACTCAATAAATTTCTCAATGTTGAAAGAATCCAATGATGCCACATAAACTTTGCCATTTATGTTAATAGGAAAAATAAATGGTGGGATAAATTTGTAACACCTTTTACATATTGAATGACAAAATTTTAATTTTTCAAAGTTTAGAAATCAGAGTTTCAGCTTTTTGCAAATTTAATGACTAAATTTGATATTTATCCTTTTTTTTATGGTAAACATAATTTGTTAATTTTGTTAGAAATATAAGTTGAGGATTTCCAATTTGTGATATTTATTTTTTATAGATAAATATAGTTTGTTAATTTTGTTAGAAAATAAGTTGAGGATTTCCAATTTGCGATATTTATTTTCCTCTCTTCTCTATTCACTGTTTATTAATCATTGGACCAACATTATATCTCCTCTCAAATAATGATTTCTACTCATCAATTTGATGGAATATTTTGAAAAGAAATTAAAATAATGAATTGGTTGCTGGTTTTACACCACCATTAAAAAGAAATTAAAAGATTTTACTGTACCAAATTTTGTTGCTGTAATTTATGGGAGGAAATATCTTAACCAAAATATTGGGATGTGCTTCGCAGTGAAGATTCGAGTTCACGACACATACTGTACGTGAGTAACTTTCACTTCCAAAATCTTCCTTATGGTTTCTCAGCGTAAGAATAATGTGATTCTTTCCATTGGAAATTGTCCTATTTTATGGGGAAATGCTATTTTTTGTAAGAGTTACTAAGTCCGTCTAGCTCTTTCATTCATCCATGAGTTAATTACTTATATTATATGACCATCCCTTTCAACATTGCTTGAAAGGCCATGAATCACGAAGGTGCCATTTGCCAACGAAAGAAAAGAAAAGTGGATCATCACTTTCAGTTCAAGATTTGATTTCCAATAATGATCATGTTAATTGTATATTTATTTCGGGTTATTTTAAGGGAACTTTTCCCCCTTAACTTGTTGAGAAAGTTTTCAAATAATGGGCAATTATTTCTTAAAATTTATACTAAAATAAATATAGATTTACCAATAAATATACAACTACGCACGTATGATATGTTTTGTTTCCTTACTTAATCACGGATATTATTATGTTTTGTTTCCTTACTCAATCACGGATCGCATAACTTAAAGAATAATATCCTCCTTCAATAATCATAACTCACTTTAAAAAAAAAAAAAACACAGCTTACAAAAGTAATAGAATTTAAAATTTAGTATAGAGTACGCTAAAGGAGTTTAATTTCATATCCTTTGAATTTAAAAATAATTCTCTTTATATATAGAATTATCACTTATATAAAAGATCTTTTTGTATGAGTTGTTTTCGACTTTTTATATCGATTTCAATATAATGTGAAATCTTTATATTTATGGGAAAAAAATATACTAGTAAAGCACTCTCAAAATGAAAGGCCAATCACGAAGGTGCTATTTTCAAAAGAAAGGAAGTAAAAGTGAATAATCACGAGTTATAGACTTGATTTCCAATAATGATTAGTTAATGTAAGTTTTATATTTATTTAAGTTTATTTTAAGGGGAACTTTTTGACCTTGACTTGTTGAAAACGTTTTCCAAAAAATCGGCAATTATTTCTTAAAATTTAGACTAAAATAAATATAGACTATTAGTAAACCAATCATTCCAAAAGATAACAACTTAACATATTCTATGCGTATAAATAAAGTTAAAAATAATAGATCATTGATATTAAAACTTAATTATAAATATTTTTTCTAAAATTATCCAGTATTTTTGTTATTATTACTGTCACAAATTATTTGTTCTCTTATGTTATCATTGTTATTTATTATCCTCACTCCATTATTACACTGGAGTGACAATGACGATGGGATGAAGATAACACATTGGTGGTTTTATTGTTTGTAAAATTAACTTTAGCAAAATTTTGATCAGCAAGGTAAAAATATGTGTGGGAATCCGTTGCTAGAACAAAGAAGCGTACATTGGTGAAAAGATCTCTACCATTACTTGATTGTTCATATGTTGGATTTCCAATGCACGCTGCAACATTTTTCATTAAAACACTCGTTCCATAATAACACCACTACGTTTTGGTCCATGTCAAAACCAGTGTACCTAATTTAAATTCAAACATTTTAATATTACCATTCAGAAAGAAAAAACAACAACAATGGAGACATCGAAGACCATCTCTGCCGCACTGAAACTCTTCGACGCAAAGAAAGAGAATCTCAAGAAAGCCTTCGACGATCTCCAAACTCATTCCTCTCTTCTCGCTCCTTCCTTCCCTCTCTCATGGTCCCACCTCGACGCCCACTTCACCTCCCTCCACACCTCCCTCTCACACCGCTTCCACCTCCTTCAGTCCCTCGAATCCCAACAACAATTCCCATCACCCTCTCCCTCCAAATACCTCATCTTTCCACCCTCCTCCACCGACCCATCATCGCAAAACGGCACCGCATTGACCAAAAATCCCTCTGAACAAATTCTCACGCTCTGCAACAACATGGACGGAAAAGGGTTGAGGGACTACGTTGGGGACCATTTAAAAGACAAGGCTGCAATCGAGGATGCGCTTCAGAGTGCACTCACGATTGCCTCTGATGCCGCCGCATCGATGCTTCTCGATTCGTTGGACGGTGTTGTGGGCGGGGATGTGGTGAAAGATGACAAGGAATTGCGCAAGAGGAAGAGGGCTTGCAGTTTTTTGTTCAAGCAGTTGAGGGCTGCTGCGTCTGTGTCTTTGAGTTTTAAGGCGAAGTTAAGAGCCAATCGGTTGTGTGTGGAGTGGAAGCGAAGCTTGATGAGGGATGGTTGTGTGGATGGTGTTGGGGCCATGGCTTTCTTGCATTTTGTGGCGGCTTATGGCTTGCTCTCTGAATTGACCGTGCATGAGATTCTCACCTTCTCTGTTATAGCTGCTTCCAATGATGAGCTTGCTGAGCTGTACTGGAGTGCTGGTTTGATGGACAAAGCTCCAGGTTTGAATTCCTTCATTGGATTTTTTTTTTTTGGTTTCAATTTGAGCTGTTAGGAGATGTTATTATGGTGTGACTGTGTTTGTGTTTTTTGTTTTGTTGTTAACTATTGTTGTGAGACTGGTGTTTATGGTTGATGGTGTTTTTAGGCCTTGATAAATGGGTCATCTTTGGTTTATTGCCTGTTTGGATGAATCGTAAACCCTTATAGTTATAGGAGAAGAAATAAGAAGAACAAAGGAAATAAATCATCCTATGTTTTGCCAATATCCAAACTTTATCCCTTAAAAGTTAAAACCATATCGTTTTAGTCCCTTGCAATTTTAGCTTTAGGGGGACTAAAGTTTGGGTATTTAAAAAACACATGGACGAAAACTAATGGTTTTAAAAGTCAAGGACTAAACTAAAGATTATCCATTTTTCAGGGTCTAAAAACATCATTAACCCCTAGGGTTTATGTTACATGGTCTTGGAGTTGTAATTTGAAATGGTGATGCTGCTGTTATTTGATTTCTAGTGTTTACACTTTTTTGGTGTTTTAATTTGTGAGGGAGGTTTTGTTTTGGGTGTTTTGTAGGTCTTGTGCAGAAACTTATTGATAGGAGCAAGCATATTCTCGCCGTCAAGTTTGTTTTTGAGTTCAATCTTGCTCATAAGATTCCACCAGTTCCCATTTTGGAAGCTCATGTGAATGAGTCTCAGAAACTTGTTAAAAGACTTTCCGAAGAAGGGAAGTCACTTGTAAGTATTCTCCCATTGATTGGTTACCTGGTGTATGGTGTCAGTGCCTGTATTAATTTGGGTCTTTTTGCAGAGTGAGATCACAGCGAGAGAAATCCATGCACTGAAATCGGCGATTAAGGTTATTGAGAGTCATAATCTTCAATCTGAATATCCACCTGAAAGCCTTCAACAGCGCATAGAGCAATTGATGAAGCATAGGGCAAATGTAAAATATGCTGCATCGGCTTTTTCTGCAAAGCCTTCTCCACATCAGCAGCAACAAGGTGGAATCAAGCGTCCTCGAATGTCTGTTCCAGCTGGTTCTGCTTCTGTCCTGAACAGTGCCAGTGGTGCCAGCTCAACCGTTCACTACCAACAACCTCATTTCCAGTCATCAGGTTTGTTATCAGAACATCTAAATCCGTACATGAACTTGCCAACCATGCCATATGGCATGAAGGCTCCAACCCCATCCATCCTGCCTTATACAGGCGCTTCAACTGGGCCTTATGGTCCTGATGATGTCCCAATGGGTCCCAGTGGCAACCTTGGTCAAGGTGGTTCTCTTCCAAATTCATCAGAACCACTTATGCCGTCTGGTTATTATGATAGTGGCTCTGCTTATGGTGGTTATGGTCTGCAACATTATTACCAAACATCTTATCCTCAGTAGATTGAGATATCGTTTTCTTTTGAATACTGAACTCCTGGGTTGGTGGCTTGGTATTGGTTTCTCTACGACTTTGCACTTCTGACTTTTAGTTATTAAAAGCATTGCTTGCTTTGTTGATCTCCTTGTGTAAAGGAAAGGAACTAGATTCAGCAATGAAGGATTGTGAGGGAATGATTAGTTTCACAATTTTAATTACTTGAATGATTTTACATCTTCAAGATTCGTTTTAGGTTAATCACGGTATTCTTTAAACTTTTCTGTTCTTGCTCTTCGTTCCTGCCTAGACTTTATTTTCTTTGCTTGGTATTGAGTCTTAGACTGGGTTTCAAAGGTAAAACCCTCTCAAATAGAAACTTCCATATTCGTATCAGGTGCAGTTTTGCTTGAGAATAACTTATTAAAAGTGTTTCACTACAGTTTCATGTGTGCTTGATTTCTTTTCTTTCATGTCCTAGTTCATGATGGTAAAAGAAAAACAGAAATCATATTTAAAGGAAGTTATGGGTTAACCTTATCAAAATTTATTAATGGGATGGAAAGTATTTAGTATTATGACATCCCAGACAACAACTCTGGATTTCAACTTTAGTTTGGTTGCCTCTCAGTGTAGATAGAAACTCACTTTTCTCATCCATTGGTTTCAAGGGTTTTAATCCAAAAACGTAGGGTAATCCATCCATTCCGTAAGCTTTAACATAAAGCCTAGGAGAATTGTAGTGATTGTTCTCATCCATGAGACCATGTATCATCCCCCCCAGATGGAAAAATACAAGATATTTGTTTTGTTATTTTGTTACTTCCCTGTATGAATTGTCTTTATTCTCATGTAGAAAAATACCTTTCAACTAGGTCTGGTATTCTGTACAGTTTCTCATCTCTGGTTTCTTTGCTTTACTTTGTCTTTTGGGCCACGAATGTCTTGTATGAAAGAAAAAAAATACTGTTGGCTTTATTTGCTTATTTTGCGCATTACCTTTGTGCCAAAAAGAACAAAGAAATAATGTTTTAAATTTGAAATGAAATAATGTTTTGCACATTATCTATGCTGGCCAGCACATAGGCAACATGAGCATAAAATAGGGATAGCAGAAATGAGGATGTTAAGGTGGATGTGTGGTTTTATGAAGATGGATAAGATAAGAAATGAGGATATTCGACAAAAGATAGCAGTGATACCAGTGTGTGAAAAGATGAGGGAGCATAGATTGAGGTGGTTTGAGTACCTTATGAGACGATTACTGGATGCTCCCATAAGAACCAAAGTTTGTTACCAAGAGCTCGACACAAAGAGAGGTAGAGGTCGACTGAAACTTACCTGGGAAAAGATAGTTAAATAAGACCTAATGGAGTGAGATATAGATTGGGGAACAGTATGTCTTAGGACGGAGTGGAGAAAAACTATAAGCTTGGTGGAGGGTTAAACCCATTAGTATTTCTATGTTCCAGTCGTTCCCTTTTTTAGTTCTTTTCTTCTTCATTTCTCTCCTCCTCCTTTCACCCCTCTGTTATTCTAGCTTATTTTTTCCTCTCTTTTGTATTAGTTCCACCTTTTCTTCCCCTCTCCCTTTCTCTTTCTTTGTCTTTTTTCTGATCTATCATTAGGTTTATCTACCACCGATCCCAATTAACTTGGGTTAAAGGTGCTGTTGATGTTGAAATTATATACCATTGTGTTTTTCTTCTGCATTTTGAACTTATTCATAACTTTTGATGGTGAAGGGGTGCTTATTATGGATTATGGTTCCCACTGCAAAATAATAATCATTTGATGAATTATATCTCAGGATCCATTTGACATTTGATTGGTTGACAGCTTGACATCTAACAGATAATTTTGTATTGTGTGACTAGCAGAGCTAATTCTAGTTGAATAGCTTATCTTAAGAGATGTGGATGAATTAATGTTAAATGTCATCATGGTAGTGATATTCGGTTGAGTCATGGTATGTATGCTTTGGTCTATAGTAGTTGATGTCTCTTTTAGAAAGCAGCCGAAAACAATATGTTTGGGTTCCCATCACCTTGGGCTAATCCAAGGTATGTGACACTGAATGTAGGAAAATAAACTTTTGGGCTGTCTGAGATTTTTTAGTCTATAGATTTTGTATCATTTAATCATGAAATGAGTAAAAAGTTCAGTATAGTAAATCATAGAAAATTTAAAAATATGCCTACGGGTGTTGGCTCACTTGATCACACTACGTCCACGACAAACACATGGCTTAAGTTTGAATCCTAGGTCTCCTTATGGTGGGTTATTTGTGAGTCCCCTGCATGGCCTGTGGGCCTATCCTGAATATGGATTTCGGCAACCATTTCCCCGCTCCATTTTTTTTTCCAAAAAAGAAAGAATATAAAAAAATCACCGCATTAAGGTTGGTGAGATTAGCATTAGCTTTTTTCTATTTACTATGTTGCAAGTGTAGACTTTGTTGATAGTTAATCTTTGTCAGAGAATTGATCGACCACCTTTAATGAGATATTCCTTTTCAATCATATTTATTTTCATTCACATGCTCAGCACCCAAGATCTTGCTTAAAAAATCTGAACTCAATTCCATTCAGACCAACGTAATGTTGGTAGAATAAGATTAGCTTGAGAAAATGAGTTTTTGACACTTTTTTTTGGTATATATGTACATCTACTAGGGAGGTTCTCTTAACAACTTTAGCACCAGTTGATTTTGTAATACATGTTTCTGTACAGTATTTTGATCTTTAAGCTTCCTCTCTAACTAGGGGACGCCATTAGCTCTGTCAATGAATGCATTAGCTTGAGTTTTACCTAAGAATAGTTAACACTTAAAGAAGGGTAAGTGTATGAGAGGATTTTTAAACTGTTCTACCTATGAAGTGATCTATTACCTATGAAAAGGTGTGTCTGTATTATTATTTGGTGTCGTATAGATTGTTCCTCTCACCTTTCGAGACCATTGCTAGTTGGTAACGTAACATGTAAGAGACCTCGTTTTCTATATGTTTGGAAATGTTTACTACACTGAATGGTTGAGACGTATTCTCAGTGTGTTCCATGAAAATTGGCCGTAGATGACTGACCAGCTTTCTTCTATTTTGGCTAGTGATTGGGTAGCGAGAAGAATTTCATTCAAAAGAAATGGACCTTGTATCCCTAACAAGGTTTAACTCACCATGGACGAATAACTTCACGCATAGAATTTGGAATTGGCAAAGAACATTAGTGAATATATTATCAAGTGTGTTATAGTTTTGATCAATGGGACATGAGTTGTTTTACATAATTTAACATTAGTAGGATATACACTATGCGGAGTCAAGATTTTAATATTAATGAGCACAGATTGAAAAGTGGAATATGATTGATTTAAATATTTGTCAAAGAAAACTTGATTATAGAATACATGCAGAAATATTAAAATAAACTTAATTCATACTAATGTTTTAAATGGGAATCGTTGAATCCTGAATAATTATAAATACTTGATTTTCTGTTTGTGTTAGCTGTTCAACGTTATTTCATGAAATGAAAGTTATTTACTGTTTGTCTATTGAAAAATTTCTAGGATTTTTTTTATTTAAGTAATCATGTATTTGTGGGGAAGTTTTTTTCTACCTCGTTACACGTTTTTGTTTTTATTATTCTCATTGTCGAAAAGATAAGAAAATTCCAAACAAATAGATGTAATTTATTTGTCAATACAAGACAAAACAACTAGAAGCAATTTATCAATCGTAAGATGGCGGTATCTATTCAGTTTTTGATAAATTTTAACATATGATTCACCGATATTTTATTATTCACCTTTGGTTTTGAATAATATCAATAAGAACATTTAATGCATTAAATTTTAAGGGAATCAACAATAAAATATGCAATTTATTAAAAAATAAGAAATTCATATTATTGGGGTTTCATAAAAATTTACTTAATGCCCCTATTTTTATTTTTTAACCAAAAGTATAATCATATCATTTCATTAACAATGCAAGACTTCTTTTAAAAAAATTAACAATGACTGAATACAATAAGGGATAGTGTTATTAAGAGTATTTTTTATCTAATAGTTGAAAATTAATCCATTTGTAAAATATAGAAATAGTTGAAATAGACTTTATTTCATCTAATAGAGTCTTTTCCGTACACATCATTAATATCCAAACAACCTCTGTGAGCACTGACCATACTTAAGGGATCACAGTAACAAAAATATTAAACAAACAGTTTTTTTATTTTTATTTTTTATAATTGAGTACCTTTCCTTAAAAAAAGTAAGAGTTTCTTCTCCACATTCTGAAATT
The DNA here is from genome assembly GCA_013407115.1 of Glycine latifolia. NCBI lineage: Eukaryota > Viridiplantae > Streptophyta > Magnoliopsida > Fabales > Fabaceae > Glycine > Glycine latifolia. Next base: position 1,882,386 of record CM023942.1, read on the forward strand.
TAGAAATTAATTTGGTATCTCATTGATAAAAATCTTAAGAATGAGTTTTATTTATTATTTAAACTATTTTATGAAAAATTCACCTCAGATTTTCACAAGAAATTCTGAAGATACCTAACGAACTCTTAATGTGATAAAGTCTCTTTTTCTATACACCATATTTTGTTTTCTGCGACAGTTTTCAAATTTCATGCATTAAATAAATCCAAGAAAGCAAATGCACTCAGCCATTCCAATGTTTGTAAAGTGACAAGAAATTATTGGATAAATAGATGGTCGGTAAGAGGGTTAGAGGAATGCCAATGAAGTTAACAACTACTGTTTTCTATGGTATAAATAAGGGATTCATACTTTAATTTTATCTAGGAAATTTTGTCACCAAATAAGAAAAAAATGTTCAGAGAGATAGATAAGGTAGGTGATTTTATTTTTGTATAGCATGCTCTGATATGCAATTGAATTGAATGTGACATGCTTTAACATTTAATATAGTAAAATTCATTTGGGAGGAACGAGAATACTCTTTAAGTTTTTTTGTAAAGAATTAGGAAAACCAGTGAGAACTTTGCTTTAACTGCATCTCAAGCCGTTAAATGCTTAGATTTGTCGTTGTTTGCCTATCTCTTCACCTAATCATAGGCTAAGTACACCCTTCCTTTTCTTATCTGTCTCCACACAGGTAAAAAGTAAAAACACACGCCGAATGGAGAAAAGAAAACAAACCATAATGAAATGTTTCTATCTCTTGTGCTTTTCTAGACCATATTTCATTAATAGTACCCTATATATTATAGTAGTAAACCAAAAATTGAGCCCCAACTTCTTTTTAACCTCTTTTAACAAAATGGTACGAGATTAGTAAAGAAGATATTTAATAGTGTGATGCCAACATGTTAACTTATTCTTTCCTAGATCTTTACAGCATATCCATGAAAAATTGACAACATTCTCATTTATTGTTGTGACTGAGAAATAACCATATGTAATTAATAGGTCAGGTCAACAATTGCCACATTTAGATGTCCTAAACAATGTTGTTAGTGTCCAAAAAGCTCAAGCAAAACATGACTCTGTGAACTAATTCTGGTTTTAATCCATTTCTTTATGCTACATCCATTACTACTTTTTTGTGTCACACACGACATATCCCACAGGGGAATTGCCGACGGTGTATTCCTTGAATTGAATCATGTGATCAAAGTTCAAATAACATAGACAAAACTACACACTGAGGTCATTGCTTGAGCCTGACTCTCCTATTCATGAGGTTAAATTATTTGAATCTAACCCTTTGCTGAATCAATTCTGGTTTGGCTTTGGCTTTCAACTTGTGGAAAGGGAACCGCAGTTTTGCACCAATCACTCATGTTGATTGTGTAAGGTGAAGAGTAACATAGAGTTGGTACTTGGTACTTGGCACCACTTTTCACTTTCAACTCTTACCTAGCCAAAAAACACATCAAACATAAAAAAAAAACAATTCTTTTAACGAATAGTAAAATAATCATTTTGTTACAAAATCTATGTCCAATAGTGAATCATTCATTGACAAAATCATCCACCTATCAGCTTTAAAAAGTCTAAAGTTAAATCTACACAACCGATTAATTTCTCTCTCCATCCCATCCGTTCACGTTTTTTATTATTATTAAACAACGAATAAATAATATATATTGAATTTTTGTTATATTATCATCAAATTACTGACATCACAACATGTATTAATTTTTATAATAACTATTTTAAGATTTTAATTAATATGTACAGTTAATGTAAAATGTTTTATATTATCAATTAATAAAAAATATTATTAGTATAATTTTTAAGGTGGTTATTAGTCCTACTTAATAATTTGTAATTGAATAACAATAATTTTTTAGACTATTATTGAATATATTATTTACTCTTATCTTAAAAATTATATTAATAATAATTTCCTATTAATAATTATACATGTATGTATATTAGGCTCACAAACACTTTAATATGGGTGTTATTGAACTACAATTACTCGATGGATCTAGCAATATCTAAAAAGAAAAAGCAATCCAAACCAATTTTAATTGGTTTATACATTATAATTAGTTCCTATCATTTCAAATATGAACTAAATCAATTAAGATGGATTTTGTTCTAAAGTATACTTTTTTAATAAATTTTAGATTTTAGTATTTCACTTTCTTCTACTTTTGTTTTTCTTTCCTTTTTATTTATTGACTTTATTACAATTTTATATAGTGTTACAGAGTGTCTTAGAATTTGATTATATTTATTGTATAATTTTTTTTATCATATTTTGAATAAAGAAATTAATGAAAATTTTAAATGAATAAATATAGAAAAAAATAAATATTAAATAAAGTAAAAGGGTGTTATCAATACATTTGTTCCTTGTGATATACTCTCTCTTTTTATTAAAAAATACAATAATAATTTCATTAAATAGAAAATAAAACTCATAATATTATGATTTCCAATAAAATTCCACAAAAAAGTGTGTTTTCAAAAGAAATATCTTCTTAACAAAAAAATAGTTATTAAAATAAATAACATTTTTATCTTAATATAATACTAAAAATTTATATAAAATAAACAATAAATAAAAACAAAAACTTAAAAATATAATAATTTATTTATTGTTTATCATGACCTGAATCAAACCAATATATAATCTTAATGGGATTAACTTAATTTACATAAAACCAAAAACATTCAAAAACTCAAATCAATCCAATCAACCATGAAAAGTCCTCAAATTCAACCTCAATCATTACTAGCATGATGGTTGTTGTTTTTTTGTTTTTATGGTGGTGAGTTTAGTTACTAAGAAGTAACAAAATCTACCTGTAAAAAAAAAGGGTGAGAAAGAAGGTTTAAAATGACAGAAAAGAGAGAGTTGTATGAGAGAATCAGAGAAAGAGATACATCCAACGTTGCAAGTCAACTGAGCAGTCCTTCTCTTCTGCTAATGCTCTCCCAACATCTCTGACACAAATACACGAAAAATGCATATCTGAAATGACCCTTTTGCCCTTCTCTCCCTCCCTACTTCTCTTTTGACTCTCCGCAACGCCACCGCCCCACAATGGACGCCGCCACCAACTCCGGAGAACCCCGCCCGAGCTCGGAGCTTCAGACAACTGGGGAATCCGAGGATCCGAATCGAAGCGGGTCGGGACATAATTCGACGGCGAGGTACAAGCTGATGTCGCCGGCGAAGCTTCCGATCTCGAGGTCGCCGTGCATCACGATTGCTCCGGGGCTCAGTCCGACGTCGTTTCTGGAGTCCCCTGTTCTTCTTTCCAACATGAAGGTGAGTGTGTGAGTGAGTGTACTCTTTTACTTCTTTGGGGACTCCAATTGAAGTGTGTTTTGGTTTCGCTGGAAAATGAAAATAAAATGCTTTCTGTTTGTTAGGGAGAATATTCATTTTTCAAAGGGTTTTGTGTTTTCTGAGAGGAAATGGATTAGAAGAAGGAAAAGTAAATGCTAGAGTGAATTCATTGCGGAATGTTGTTGTTTTTGAGTTCATTTTGGTCAAAGGTTGATTTTTTCCTTCTTTTTTTTTTTTTTTAATTTTAATTGACCCATGTAAGGTAAAGGTCACTTATCGTGAGTAGCGTATCAAAGTTTTGTTCTTTTCACTACGATTTTCTTGGGGTTTCTCAGCTACTACCCAACAGGGCTTATCTGGGTTGGTGTCAAATCTTTTTTTTTTTGTGGAATAATTTGATGACTTAAAATGACTTGATTTGAATGCTGATGAGCAATGAGCTGAAGATGCTGTTTTTTGTTTTGTGAAATTCGAAATTCTTATATGCTGGTTTAGTCTCGTGGCAAATTGTTTCTTTAAAGCTGTCCCTTTACTTGTTTGATTTTGATCCTTCACTTACTAGTACATTTTTGTGTATGGGTCCGTTAGGTTCTGATGCTTTTGCTCTTATAGGATTATGTATTGGCTGCTTTATGCTCAAATAAATACGGTATTCTGTTTAGTGGAATATAACTTTAGCTTAGGATCGCTCGACATTCTCCTTTTATTTATTTTAATGTCAGTGTTGTTTTTCACATAATGAATCTTCTTTTTTATTGGTGCTTGCCCTTTTTGTTTGTTTTTGTTTCAACGGTGCAGCAGA
>CM023942.1:1891521-1913264 GCA_013407115.1 Glycine latifolia
TTTTTTTTTACCTTCTTGACCTCCACACAGAAACAAGCACATGCTTAAATAAGTATCCGATGCTTGTTAAGAAACTGTGACAATGATTTTGTCTTACTATGATGTGTATTGTCCCTCCTTAAGAGTGTATTTTGTGGGAATTGAATCCAAGTCCGCTCCCAAAAGTTTAACATGTATTGCCAACTAACCTATACTATTGGGTTATGATTGATAAGGATGTGAAGACTTATAAATAATCATAAGATTTTACATAGATAGATGTGTCTATTATCTATTTGCATACGAAAATCTCGGTGGATGTTATACACTTACACGCACATATACCTTATCCTCATAGTCTTTAACAACTCAATCCCTTGATTTCAGCATACAATAGGACAAGGTCCCTTTCACCCTGTAATTTAGGGAGGGGGACCGCAGCATTGGCAAATGTGTTGTGCTTGTTGTTTCTATAAAGCTGAATAGAAGAAAAAAAAACGGGGATTTTTTTCTTTTTCTTTTTTTCTATGCATGTTCCCAGTACAGTACATTGCATTAACATTAATCTACCTACTGTCATATTTCATTGTCACTTCTCAAGGTTTGATTAGTTTAGCGTAGTAGTAGTATTTGGAGTGCATTCAAGAATTTTTCTAGAAAGAGAAACACAAATGAAGGGTGATGGAGCCAAATTCATAATTATGTTAGAACTGAACGTGCTAGTTTGGTGGAGGAGCAAAATGAATTTGAGCACTATTTTGCAATAAATATGCATCTTGCATTTTGGCACGACATGTCTTATTAGATATAGAATGAATTTCTTGTATTAGTCAATCGGCATTGGGATTTACATGCTGCTATACTTGGAATATTGATAGAGTAAATCCTTTATGACGATTGGATTCTCTTGGCTTTATCTTTGAACCATTCTGACATGTTCACGTTGATCTTTAATTGCAGTGCAAGTAAAGTACAACTTTCTTAAATTCATATATTTGTCTTAGCTTAACCAAGACTGAAGAATCATGCAGCCCTTATTTATGGAATCAAGATGTATGGATTAGGGGCTGATCCTTCTTCCCCTTCAGAGTCAGATGAGCCACCCATGAGCACCGTATGTCTGTATCCTTACCATAGCATCATCATCATCTAGCTAGAACCCTTCACAGCATTATGATTTTTTTTTATGCTAACAAGAATGGTTCTTGTTTTTAAAGAAATAAACACCAAATTAGAGACAAAGGAAAGTTTAATCTCTTGTTTGCTTTATTATTTATCATATAAATGAAAAAAAAATAGTAGTGACATGACTCTTTATACCAAAGAAAAAAGTTACACCATGTTTCTGTATGATTGTGTCTTTAATATGTGAAGCGACTTTTCAGAACCAATATTCTATTTTGTCTTTAGACTTGATCATATCACTTTTTCTTTTTCATAAATGAAAAGAGAAATTATCGTTGTACAAGTAGTTTGTAATTTTTGTATACAACAGATCGAGGTAGGAATAGAGGAAATTAAGAAAAATGCAAGATAAGATAAACACTGTGGTGAAGAGAAATAAAGAGAAAAATTGATATTGTAGAAAGTGTTGTATGAATCATATGACTCAAATGTAAGGTTAGGCCCAAAAAATTATATGTTAGGTACATATTTCATGATTGAACTGGTGAATTTAATCTTGCTTTTGTAAAATTTGATTAGCTAGGCATGTGATATTGACATTGTAACTAAAAATAAAAGAACTGCTGGCCTAAAACTGACAAAAGAACAATAAGTGACTAAGGAGAGTCCACTGTAGTTTGCCTTTCTCAAGCATTCCAGAGTAGACGTTTCTCACTCATTTTAAAACAGATCCATCATCTGTGTCCCATAACGACAGAAGGAAAAAGAAAAGGTTGAAATATATTTTTGTCCTAATGCCACATGCATTTTAATTCAGAACTTGTACCAAAAGAGGTTTTAATTTCTTTTAATATTGTTATCTTTGTTGTCGTTATAATGCAGTAAAATTAACATACGGTCATTGCAAAATATAAAAACTAATTGAAAATAATTATACGTAAAAACAAAATATAATAATCTTTTATCCATATTCATAAATTTCAATTTGGTCAACAGACAGCAAGAAATAAAAACAATTATACATCTAATGACTAAATTAGTTTTTTTCCTATATGTATAAAATTGAAAATGAGTCTAGTGAATAAAAATGTACTCTCTTTTTTTGGTTCCTTAAATTTGTGCATCTTACATAGACAACAAACTTGTTCACAAGAATCCATTCTTTTTGTGCTAATATATTTCAATCCACACAAGGAGGAAGAGGAGCAAAGAAATTAAGAGATGCATGTCATATGTGTGTTTGCATGTATGATTGTTCCAAGCCAGAATAAAGGAGGAGAATTGGTGTCAGGGGTTGTGAATCGACCGTAAAAAATCAGTTGTTTTTATGTGATGAACCCTTGTGATATTTCACTAGGGCGTATCCTTCATAACGACGCGTTACATCGGACCCCAAGTGTTACGAAAAATGAGCTAGGGTCCTTGCCATAAGGCAAGGTACTACATCAGTCTCGGGATGTAGTGATAAGTGAACTAGGGTAGGGTCCATGCCGAAAGGCAAGGCGCCAGGTCTTCACCCAGATTTGGTGACAATTAGGCAACGATCTCAACACGTAGATGAACAAGCGTGACGGGCAAACACCGTCCAAGGGTTAAGGATGAAATTGGGAAGCTAGAACATAGGAACATTAACGGGTAAACTGAGGGAGTTAGCAGATGTTTTTGCCAAAAGGAAAGTGAATATTGTGTGCTTGCAAGAAAGTAAGTGGGTTGGAGAAAATGCCAAGGACGTGGAGGGCACCAGTTTCAAGTTGTGGTATACAGGTACATCTAAGAGTCGAAATGAGGTTTAAATTATGATCGATAGAAGTTTTAGAGATAAAGTCGTGGAAAGAAACAATTTAGACTACAATCAAATGAAAAAAAACAATTTTGGAAAGAATTGGAGGAGGTTCTGAGAGGGATACCTCGATAGGAGAAGATTTTCCTAGGAGGAGAGCTAAATGGTTATGTTGGTAAAAATAATGGAGGTTTTGATAGAATTCATGGAGGTTTTGGCTATGGGACGAGAAATGAGACTGGAAAATATGTCTTGAATGTTGCACTAGCCTATGATTTGATGCTAGCGAACACATTTTTTCAAAAAAGGGAATATCATCTTATCACTTATCAAAGTGACCAAAATTGTAGTCAAATTGATTTCTTTATAGCTAGAAGGGAAGATAAAAATTATTGTATTGACTACAAGGTTTACCCTGGAGAATGTGTGGCGACACAACATAAGTTGGTAGTTCTAAAGATTCAGTTCAACAAAGTTCTTAATTTGAGGAAGAATGCTCAAAACCTAAGGATAAGATGGTGGAAGCTAAAGGAGGAAAAACAAATAGAGTTTAAGAAAAATATGTTGCGTGAAAGACCGTGGGAGTTTATTGGAGAAACTAATGAAATATGAAATAAGATGACTATGTGTGTCCAAAATGTGGGAAGGAGAGTACTGAGTAAAAGCAAAGGAAACAAAGTTCTCACAAAGGAAACATGGTGGTGGAATGGAGAGGTGCAGAAGGCTATTGAACAAAAGAAGGAATGCTTTAGATCTTTGCATAAATGTCTCAATGATGAAAATTTGTAAAATTTTAGAGAAGCGAGAAAAAATGCAAAGAAAGCAGTGCGAGAAGCTAGAGACAAGGTGTTTGACGATTTGTATAAAAATCTTGGAAGCAAGGATGATGAAAAAGGTATTTACAAACTTGCTAACATGAGGGTTAAGAAAAGTAAAAACCTCACCCAAGTTAAATGTATCAAGGATGAGAATCAAAAACTTTTGGTAAGAGATGAATATGTAAGTGAAAGATGGATGAACTACTTTAACAAACTTTTTAATCGGAATGACGATAAAAATGAGGTGGATTTGGAGGACATTTCTGATGATTTGAATAGAAGATTTGTGTGCATAATTAAGACACATGAAGTTAATGAGGCTTTAAAGAGGATGAAGAATAATAAAGCTTTGGGACTCGATGACGTCCCTATTGAAGTGTGAAGGCTTGGGAGATGTGTCAATAAAATGGTTGACCAATCATTTCAGTAAAATTCTTCAAACAAATAAGATGTCTGATGCTTTGAGAAAAAGTATGCTTGTGCCTATTTACAAAAACAAGGGAGATATCCAGAATTGTTCTAACTATAGAGACATTAAGCTCATGAGTCATACTATGAAGTTGTGGGAAAGAGTTATTGAACATCGTCTAAGGAGGGAAATCAAGGTTTCCGTAAATCAATTTGGATTTATGTCAGGAAGATGTACCATGGAAACTATTTTCTTGATATGATAATTGTAACGATCCACCTCGTCGCTATTGTATCACTACCTCTTAATCATGTTATTAATGCATTTTAATAAAAAAAGGACACCCTTTTAGTTGATTATGAAAAATGGTTGTAAATTTTTCGCGAGCACATAATAATCATCATCATAGAGTAAACATGTAAATAAGATGCATATGAGACATCTCAAGCACATATATATACAAAACGTGGTTTAGTTGTAGGTACAATTAACCATGTCTAAAATGTATTAAGTGTTTTACAAAGAAAACAAGAAATTAAACAACGGGGGTGTAACTAGCAAAACAATGGGGTGTAACCATTAAAACAAGGGGTGTAAATAGCAAAACACAACTCCTGCCCGGGATCTAATCCATCGACATCCCGACCACTCGGCGGTTCCAACCAAAATAGGTCATCTTCTCAGTCACCTACTGCTGTCTGTTTGCTCACACGAACCCGGTTCGTGATCATCACAGGTACCAAACCATAAGGTACAACAAAGCAAATGTGAGTTTATCATGTTAAACAACAAACAATAAATAACATAAGTTAGGAAAGGCAATCCAAACATCACAATATTAGCATAAGATCCAAGCATTTCATCACGCAATCAACACAGACAGTCATTCAACCACATTCCCCCATTCAACTTATAATGCCTAGCATGATGCATGCTCCTGACTTATCTCTCAGCATGTCATGTGGTACCATCCCGGAAATAGTCCATCCCCGTGGTCTTGATGATGCAGTATCTTGTCAGGGTCACTCTATCGTGCACAGGTTGCTCCCCTGGTAGTGATCAGCATCCGGGTGTCAGAAGTTCCTAACAGATGTGGCCCCCTAGTAGCCCGGTACCCTACAGTCAATCATCGTATTTTCGTCATGCAAATGTCGTATGTCCCATGGGCACCATCAATGCATGACCCAGTCAGGAACAACACGCCCTGGATAGGTTAATACGTCACGCACCCCCCATGTACATACATACCATCAAAACACGGGCTGCCCCAACATGGGCTTATCGATGCACTGACCACGGTCCTTGCAAGGTTAACCACCCGGTCCCGGCATCTCACGTGTCTATACATAGCCTATCACCATGATACCATCAATGTATGACCCAGTCAGGAACAACACGTCCTGGATAGAATACTCGTTATACACCCTCATGGGTATCTATGTATATCCACCCGCATTCGATAACCATGGGTACCATCAAAGTATGACCCAGTCAGGAACAACCCGTCCTGGATAGGATATCATCATACACCCCCCATGGTATCAACGCATACATAATCCGCATTTGATAACCATGGGCACCATCAATGTATGACCCAGTCAGGAACAACCCGTCCTGGATAGGATACGTCATACACCTCCCATGGTATCAATGCATACATCATCATGTCAAACCATCACATAGGTAGACCTCAACTAACATTAACATAATCACATACGTTCCTTACACGTTATTCACAAACACCACATGAACTAGTGAGCTGGTGTGGAGTATTGGGTGTCCGGGTTGACACCTAGGTATAAAGGTTTTTGATGTAAGAATCTAAATAAGGTTGTATGAGGGCGGACAAGGTCGGATGAGGTCGGACCTTGGACTTACAAAACACCAAGGACGGACCCAACACTATGCAATCGATTACATAAGCATTTGTAATCGATTAAAAACAGAAAGCACAAGCCTGATAGCTCCAAAGGAAGGAACGAGCTTAACCGATTTAAAGAAAGAATAGGCATGGGAAGGGGACTCGATATCCCTAAAGAAAAGAAAGCAAGTTCAACAACTCGAGAGAAGGAACGAACCCGGGAAAGGAACCCTGTCGTTCTAAAGAAAAGGACACGAGCCCAACCGAGTAGGGGAACCCGGTGACTCTTTTATCGAGAAGATACGAGCTCATCCGAGTTAGGGGAACCTGATGGCTCTCATACTGAGAAAGCACGAGTTCATCCGAGTTAGGGAACTCAATGACTCTTTTACCGAAAAACACGAGCTCATCTGAGTTAGAGAACTCGATGACTTATTTAGAAGAACTTGAGCTCAGTCGCTCTAAAGAGGGAATAACAGACCCCGGGTAAGGAACCTGGTATATCTAAGGAAGAGAAAGTGAGCTTAACAGCTCTAAGAAAAAACAACCCTGGGTAAGGAACCCGGTATCTGACATCCGCCAACAATTGACTATTAAGAGTCACATCCCATATATATACTCTACGCAGTGAGCTCAGCCCGGCATACCCAACCCGTTATCCGGCACCTTCACAAACATTACTAAAAAGGTGTTTTGAGAGTTTACAGAATCAAAATACCGGCTTCACACGCATGCACAGGGAGTTCTTACGCATCAACCTTCCCCACAAGAACACCATCAAACTCTTCAACCAAAAACACCAACCAACAAACATAAAACACATCACATTCTATTCATTAAAAGACATAACTTTTTTGGGAAAAACAACACACACCAGGGACATGCAATCATCGTCATAGTTGGACTCCCCGGCCCCCAACTATGGTATCTAAAGCTGTCATTAATATAATAAACTCCCCTTACCTAACTAGGAGTTCGTCCTACAGCTTAGGGATGTTGAAACACTGTCTTCGTGAGCATGTCCGTTCTCTTTCGAACCTTAAGAAGGATGTCCGCCGGCCTCTGCCCTGGTCACGAGGTTCCTTTTAACGTAAGGGGGTTCGTGGCAGATGTAGTGGTCCTCGAGGGCTGGAAGGTGATACAGAAGGGTTGAGAGGAAAATGTTTCTGGGTGAGTTTTAGAGACAGAAGAGAGAAAAATGCAAGGAAGAAGAAAGGAAAGCACCCTCTGCTACTTATAAACACGACTAACAACGCATGTCCATTTAACGTGCACGAACAATAACCACAGAACAGCAGAGTTGACTTACGTCTAACATCCATCAAGCACGCATACCAAGGTAGAACAGTACCAAACAGTAATTATCAAAATAAACCAAATAATGAAGCATTACACACACAAAACGTCCAGCTCAGCACACTCTGAAATCCGGGGTGTTACCACAATTAATAGAAATGTATCGGGAAAAGAAGAAATACTTACATATGGTGTTCATAGATCTTGAGAAAGCATACGATATGGTCCCAAGAAAAGTCTTATGGTGGACTCTTGAGAAGAAAAATGTAGCATTAAAGTATGTTAATGCAATCAAGGATAAGTATGATGGGGCTACTAGATGTGTGAAAACTTGTAATGGAACATCAAGGTATTTCCCTATCACAGTAGGTGTTCACCAAGGTTTAGCTCTTAGTCCTTATCTTTTTGCCTTAGTGATGAATGAACTAACGAAAGATATTCAAGAGGAAGTGTCATGGTGTATGTTTTTTTGCAGATGATATTGTGCTTATTGATGAGACCAAATATGGTGTTAATAGGAAACTTTAATTGTGGAGAAACACTTTGGAGTCTAAAGGATTCACGATAAGCAAGAGTAAGACGAAGTATATGAAGTGTGAGTTTTCACAAGGAAGAGATGGTGGTCAAGATAAAGTGCATCTACTTGGTCAAGAGGTACCCAAGAAAGATATTTTTAGATACTTGAAATCAATTTTGCAAAAAGGTGGTGAGATTGATGAGAATATAAATCATAGAATCAAAGTAGGGTTGATGAAATGGAAGAGTGCATCTGAGTTTTTATGTGATCGAAAAATTTCCCTTAAGCTAAAAGGAAAATTCTATAGAATAGAAGTCGACCGAAACTCACATGAGAAAAGGTTGTTAAACAAGACCTAATAGAATGAGATATTGATTGGCGGACGGTGTGTCTTAGGATGGAGTGGAGAAAAGTTATAAACTTGGTAGAGGATTAAACCCATTAGTATGTCTATGTTCCACCCCTTTTTTTTAGTTCTTTTCTCCCCTCCTCCTTTCACCCTTCTTTTTTTTAGCTTATTTTTCCTTTCTTTTATCTTATTTTTCCTTTTTCTTCCCATCTCCCTTTCTCTTTCTTTGTCTTATCTCCAATCTATCGTTGGATTCATCTACCACCGACCTCAATTAACTTAGATTAAAGGTGCTGTTGATGTTGATGATGTTGATGCCATATCAGTCTCCTTCAAGGATAATGTAAAATGTGGAAACAAGCTCAACGATGTAATCAAGCAGCAAACAAAATGTGGCAAAGGAAGTGGCTATGTTTCAGAAAAGGAGATAATTACAACTGTATAATCATTTAAGATCTGTTGTTTTGAATGACCAACAAATTTGTGTCAATAATAATAAATATTCTGCAATTTGTGTTAATTAAGAACTAACATTCTGCTAATCAATTCCATTGACAAACTCCAACTAGCCTAGTGGTTTCAAGACCAAGCAACACACTAGGAAGGCTTCATGTTAAGTTACTAAGTTGCATGCTGCTCCTATTTGCATGAACACAACATTCTTTTGTCTTCAAAAATCAGTGTTTCATGATAAATAAGTTTGAAATATAAGAATTGTGATTTTATAGAAGTCCTTGTAATGTAACAGGATTATAAGAAGAAACTAGTTAGAGCAGTAGGTTTATATTTTCATACTTCCTTTATCCATTCTTTCACTATCTATATGTTTTGTTCTACTAACTTGTTAGTTGTTAATGTCATTATAAAATTATGGCAGAGCTGAGTGTTGGAGATCCATCCAGAAAAATTGTGGAGATGATCTTTCAAAAAGCTTGGTTCAACACATCAAAGCCACTGAAGAAGGTTAGAACAGTCCTCAGGGTGAGTTACGCAGAAGAAGTCCTTGAAAGGTTTGAGAAGTATAGAGAATATTCAAGAAGGTGGCCTCTGAGCAAAATCCAAGGCATCCAAGGAGCATAGTTGATGGGAATGAACTGTTGCAGTTCTATGGTACTACAATGAGATGTTTTCAAGTAAATTCACGATCTGTGTAAAGATCCATCTTGTTATCTTTGCCAAATAATTCAATTTAATTTCAACACACGATATGCCGAGATTCACTTGAATACAAGTGACAAAGAGTTGAGAAACAGAACTGCCACTGCCAGAGTACATAATGCGAAAAAAGCAGCAATAATTTGCAGGATAATTGCTGGAACTGCAGTAAATAAAGTTGATGGTGAATATGAAGGGTCTCACTCAACTGGGTTACGAGAAATGCAGTTTAGCTTAGAATAAATTGTAGTAAAAAATCCCAGTTCCATTCTTCCTTGTTTTGTAATAATTTTCAGCTAACATGTTTTTGTAGGTGTAAATTGTCATTATTCTTTTATCTTTGTAAGGGATACCATAGCAAAATACAGAATACATAGTGCTGCTTGCTTCTTCTTTTTCTTTTTCTTCTTCTACTTTTGATGAGTTCCTGCTTGCTGGTACTGGCATTATTAACATAAATCTAGTGTTTTTTTTTTATAACAAACTATAGAGTAACTTGACTATGAATTCTGCGTAAGAAGATCAGGATGATACATAAACTAACCAAAAGTCTGAAATAACAAAATGAACCAGTTGTCATTGGATCATCACCTCCAAGCACAAGAGGTAATGAGAACTTGATTCATCCAACCAAGACATAGAGCCCCATCTCTCTCCTCTAGAGTGTAATGTCCTTGGTAGCTTTGCTGAAGATTTTTTATTGAACAAGTAATAAACGAGTTCAGTGGATATGGTGTGAATCCAGCCATAGTGAAACGCGATCTCCACTTCTTCAGAAGCTCGTGACGTTCTACTCTTTCCTCCCCTTCACATGCTATTAAGTTGACAACTTCTCGAGCCAAACAATGCTGCTCCACATTAATCCTTTCTTTGTGCTCCCTCGGCAGAGCAACATCAATTGATTCAAAAATAGCCAAGTAGTAGTTCATCGTCTCAACGAAACGGGGAAAGAATGGGAGGTTGTTGGTATGTGATTCTTGCTCAACTAGTGTCACAATCTTAGGAGACAAGCACTTTGCCAATCTCACCAACCGGTCACGATGGTTCCGACTATCCACACTTTCATCTGGAACATGGTGCAACATCATGGCAAAGTTCACAGCAATAGCTTCACCAGGTTGAAGTGCAAGGTCTTTGAGTTCAACCTCAGTGGGAGAAGCTCGTATAGCATGGAACTCAAAGGGTACATTATATGAATGTGCAAGCGTTGATAACCTCGCTCCAACAATTTCAAGGCCCCCTTCCCTGGCATAAGCTGAAGTGGAGTCATCAAAACCTGTTATTCTAATCTTGGGGGGTCCTCCAGGTCTGCCAGCAAGAGCTTGGATTAGGCTTACCCACTGAATTCCCTGGTTAATCTGAAAATCAATAATGTGGACTTCACTTTCCTCCTTCATGGCTTCAGCAATAGCTCCATTTGCGGACATGTACCCAAATTTGAGATATGGACAGATTTCATAAAGTAGATGCATGTGTGAAAGGAGTTCACTACCAGTAGGCTCTTTACATTTCAAGACTTTGTAGATTGTGCTTCCTGAAGAGGCCAGCCTTGCAACAAGAGCCTCCAACATGTATGCTCCCAGTCGTTGGATTGGATCACCCGACACGGAGACCATTTTACGTAACTCTGACATCAACCATTCAGTTGTCTCCATATCATTTCCTGCCACTGTTTTTGCACATGTATAAAGCATCTTTTTCAAATCCCCTGTAGATATTATTTCCATCATTCTCTTCCATCTTTCTGCTTCTAACATAAATGAATCAGATTCTTCTGGAATTATGGTATCATAAGTATCCAGAATATATGTATCATGTCCCAACAAAGCACTTTCAAGCTCTCTTATCTTGTGCCTCAGCTCGTCATCATTAAGTGTCAAACAAGATTCGTTTTCTAGCGAATCGTTAACAAGTTCAAGAGAATTATGCGAACTCAACACGTTTGATTTTGACTGCAGCTTTGAGACTGGGCTATTGTTAGGTGAGAAACTGACAGTAGATGAAGAATTTAGGGAAGGGAAATTTTTGTTTGTACAAGATTCCAGGGTGCAATATTGTTCGAAAGTACAAACAGAAGGGTAGGTTGCATGGCTACTGTTATCAGAGGATGAGTAGTAGTTTAGGTTCCCACTTTGCAGGAAGCAACATGACCCCAGATTTTGCACAGGCTCAATGCTGAACCTGCTAGAGTCATAGGACATTTTATGTTTCTGAGACATTTGCATTTGAAAAGTAACTGGTTCTTTGAATATATGCAAACAACACCAAAATGATTTCTCTCTGTTTTGGAACAACAAATGTCAGTAACTTCTATTTAAGCTGTGTTTGTTGTCCACACTTTACTCCAATTCCAGCTGGACATGAGCAGTGTACTCAAAATCTGAGATATTCTGCAGAAAGGGTAACATAACAGTTAAAGCAACAAAGATAGATAACAAAATAACCAGTGCTATGACCCTATAAAAAAAAAGTCAGTCTCAGTTCTGATGGAACAAGAATCAGTTAGTGTCGAGGCTATTGCCTAAACTGTATTCTTTGAAGTCAGGAGTTAAGGAACATGGAATGTATTACTCAAATAAAGGCTAGAAACCAGTAAGAACAGAGTTTGATTTTTTATTGAAGGCATAAGCAGGCATTTCAAAACTAGAAAACCAAACTTATATACAACATATTATATTTTCCAGATTTATTATATGCTATTCCAACTTGCAGCACACCAAGGAGACAGTCTGATCTTCACAATCCACATGAACAGAATATAGTTCTTAACATCTGAACAAAACTGCAATTTTATCATTTTATTTGAATTTTTCATAATCAGCCTCTGCTTTAGTTTCTCACTTTCCACATGTTACTCTGTCTGTGCTTTCAAATTTGATGCAATCAAGAAATGGAGATTGACTTGATAAATCTAACTAAATAATGAATTTTGGAACACCTGCTGCTACTTAAAAGGGAGACCTTTTCTTGTTCTTTCTTTGTCTCTTGCTTTGTAATTCATTGAAAAAGTGAAAAGATAAGATTGTTCAGAAATGCTTCCCACATGCTATTCATGATTTTCAATTCCTTAAAGGAATACTTTGAAGATCCATTAGTCTTTTCTTGAACTCAAACTTCTTGAAACATGCTCTAAACTTCATCTCCATTACATAAAAAAGGTGAATAGGGACTTCCAATTATAAACAAAAAATACAAATTAAGCATTCAAATACAAATTCATTCTAAATTCAAACACACGGTGACACAGAAACTCTGATCAATCACCCTGTTGACTCAACAAAACCTAAAGTGTTCCACTAAGCTTCCCCCCCAAGAAAACTGAAAAGCTAGACAAAAAAGCGAAAAAAATCATTACTATAAATCATTACTATAAACCAGCAACCCATTTTCGCAAACTCAATAACTTCCATAAAAAGTAACTTTTTTCTTCTCTGATAAATAAGACAAAATGCAGCATCTCCTTCAACTTCAACATGAGCAGCACAAACACCTCTATATGGTAAAAAGTAAAACCACAATACATCCTCATACAAAACAAGAAAAGTAGAAAACAAGATCAGCACAATACTTTCAGAGACTCTCACCTTAAATGAAAAGGAAAGCATGATCTGAACTTTGAGGCCAAAACAATAGAGAACTGATGCAAGGACTTGGCACTTTTGCAGGTAAAAGTAACGAGGAGGAATTGGCATGCATGTGGGCTTTTGTTTTTGTTTTTGTAGTTTATTCAAGGTCGGAGGCAAAGACCAAATACAAGGTTGTTGAGTGCTATATTTTATAGGAACTCTTACTTAAGCAATGAATAATTCTTGTTTTTTCCCCCACAAAATTATTTAAGCGGATTCAATCATGTTTATCTCCCAAATTTGTCGTTTACTCGTTGTCAATAAACTTATAAAGTTAAATTTGTGTTTTTTCTGTTAAACACCTTTTAAGCAGTTAAGCATTCAATTTTATTTCTTCATTTTTTTAAAACATAATTTTTTTACATATTCTTTTAACTTAAAAGATAAAGAATATTTTTAACGCATCTTAAAAAAATCGTTGGTTACAAAATAAAATTTAATTTTGTTTTCCTAAAATCACAAAAAAAATATTAATAATGTTAAATATTATACTTTATATTCTTTTTAAAATTCTTTCACATATTTACATGTAATTAATCTGGATGAAATTAGATTCAAATCTTTAAACAAAATCTTAAGTTTATAAAAAAGATATTAAAAAAATTATCAAGTCTTATATGTGAAGAAAAAGTGATTAAAAAAAGATATTTCACTATAAATGATAACTGATTTTTTTTTACAGATTATTTATTAATAAAATTGATAAAATTAATTAATGCATAATAACAAGTCTGAAACCTGTTTTATTTGGGTTCAGTCACTGTTCCGAATGCAGACGCACGTGCATGGCACGTAAGCATTAATTAGCGGGTAGAGGCTTTGATGCAAGCAACGACCTATGTCATACGTCATCTGAAAAAAACGTGATTTAACTCTCAATAACTTAACTTTTAGTTATCCTAAACAAATCGTATCTGTAAAATGGACTCACGTGTGAAGGAAAAGAAAAATCATGTAAGGAGTCAATATATGCATACTTTCTTTGATGAGTTAAAATGAGTATTATTTAAAACCATTTTCCAGAATTTTACATAGCTGTTTCTTACATTTTAATCTTAATTTTAGGAAGAAAAAAAAAGTGATATTTTTCCCCATCGACATGAAGATTTTTATTAAGTTTGGTCATTTGTTGAGTCTCTTGTAAATGATTTTAGCGCATGTAATTGAAAAAGAAAAGACAATAAAAGGAAAGAGAGTGTGTCGGTATGGTGGTTGATAACATTGCCCCACACGGTTTTCATCATTTTTAGGGATATGAATTAGGCATTAGTATTAGTATAAGACCACCAATAATTTTTCTTCCTCCTTTTTTTAATACTTGCATTTATGCATGATTAAAATTGCAACAATAAGAGCAGTTTTTAATTAACCACCAACGTGACGCGTTTGGCTTCAACTACATTCACCAGTAATCATACCGACATACATAAAAGTATCTTTATCTTCTTAAAGTACGAATGCTGTGTTTGTATTGTTCGTTTTGAGTGTTGAAAAACCAATTTCTATCCAATTATGGAAGCTGAGTTGAAATTTGAGCTAAATTGGTTTCACTTTGTTCTTTTCTGTTTGTTTCAACACCAACATGCTGCAAACCCTGATTATTCATGTCGTAAATCGTAATATAGGATGACATGAATTTCTTGTCAGCCATACGTCATAGATTTGTAGTGGTTACTATTTTTTTTCTTCTTTTTGTTAAAAAAAAGGAAGAAGAAGCTTAATGAATGTGAGTTTAGAGCTCTAATTCAGAAAATAAAAATAGAAAATGTTATATAAAAATCTTTATTATATTAAAATTACAAATCATCTACTAATGTTTTTTAAAATAGTTATTACCAGTAATAAAAATGTTTTAAATACTCAACAAACTTGTTAAACTGTCACATTACAGATTTGAATCCTCTCTAATCAACTTTCTCGAGTCAAATTACTATCTACAACCATACATCGCATTTAAGAGGCTAGCCATTGGTTAACTTGTTTTACGAGTAATCAATCAATCGTAAGATTGGTGCATGTTAATTGAAGATTGACCAATGTTTTGTGAATTAGTCAATTGAGATTAAAATTTGTCAGTATTATTGACCAATATCCCCCAAAAAAAAATTGACCAATTTCCATTAACATTGACCAATTGCGATCAATTAATGTGCAGCATCAGATGTAGTATTCGACTGTGATTTGGTGGAGTTTGAGCTAGAGAGAGAGAGTTGGTTGCAAAGCAAAGGATCCGTTTTCATCACATCACCCTTTTAGAAAGCGAGAAAAGGACGCAATAAAGCAGCAAAATTTTGTAGTCGAAGTCCATCGATACTATTAAAAACGGAGTAATTTAATAGATAGAAAAATTGAAGTCCAAAATTGTGGCTCTGCACTAATTCAAACACCAAGCCAAGGATTCTTAAATGCAAAACGGCACAAAAATATACTACTATTTCGGAGCAGAGAGGAAATAATCACTATACATACAAATTTATTAACGTGGCACTTTTGTTGGGTCAGTAAAGTCTTACCTTACTGCAAGATAGTTATAAATCATGTAGACTACAGATTCATGTAGACTACTTTAGGTAGCCAAGCGTACGTAACGATTACTAGTATGTGACATCAGTAATAACATAGTTATAGAGAAGAAGAAGAACTAGGGCTGCCTAATTTGAAGAGAATCTTCTTATATGGCGTTGGTATTGATATTGATATAAAGGATTTTATAATTCCAATGTCCTTTAGTGCATTTGGCTCTTTTGGCAGAACAAATACTGAAGAGAAGAAAACAGATGTTGACCACCTTAATTAATACGAGGTATGTATATTGTAAGTGGAATAAACGAATCAACCTCGAAATGATAAAATGCCCTTGAGAGACTTTACAAGAGGAATCTGTTTTTCAATTCTGGATTCGTTCAACAACTATCAGTAGCTTGAAATAGACGGTAAAACTTGGAGCATTTGGGCATGATTGGTGTTAAGAATATACATTATTTGGAATAAGGGATAAGGTCAAATAAAATAAACACTTGTTCTCAAACTTGTAAGATAGTGGTAAGCAGTAATACATTTAGTAACTTTACACACATTTTAAATTTTATCAATCCTGTAGTTGCATTAAAAGTTCTTATAAAATATATCAAGTATATGATGTGTGCGACTGCAAAGGCAATGGCTTGCTCATGCTTCCCATTCATTTCCAAAATCACTGAAATTCTGGAAAAAATTAGACATTCAGTGAAGATATAGAGACTGTCATCTGAAGCCAGTTGTTGAGTCCATTTTTGATTCGTTACATAGATATATCATATACTGAGGCTCTCAGATAGTTGGTTATATCAGATCACACTATCTGATACCAAGGCCAAAGCAAATTCATACATATCATTCATCAGAAGAAGAGATACCAAGGCTACCCTAGACAACAAATACTAGTTACTGCAGAGAAAGCATACAAAACTTTGATTTAACTGGTATAGAATCCTCATATGGAAAGGATTAAATTTCTTCTTTTCACCTCAACTTTTTATAATGGATTGATAGTCTTAAAATGGAGAAACGGGGAATCCAACCCCTAGCTGAATAGATTACTGAAAATTGGACCCAATTCAATCAGAATCCTAGACACAGGAACAATCTACAGTGAAAAAACAGCTAGAAAACCAAGCTTCTACACCACTTAAAAAAAAAATCCAAATATTGAGATTTCACCTTTAAAATGCCTCCAATGGCACAAAAAAAGAGTCTAATATTGATATCAAACTACATTTTTTGTGAAATCAGGCATAGCCAATGTATAGAGCTCGGGCATGCTGATATATATATATGTGTGTGTGTGTGCAGCAGCTTGATCTTAGCACAGAAGAAAGTCCTCATTCTTATTTTTCATCATTGGTGCACCCAATTTTTCCCTAAGGTGGGTATATCAATAAGGTAGCAAATACCATTTCTCTCAAAAAAGGAATTACAATGTTTCTAATAAATTATTTAGTTGGTAATCATTGCGAATAGCTTTACCATGTTGTTTACATTTGTGTATAATAGAGAATGTTCTCACAAACAGCGAATCTCTGCTAAAATAAAGTTGTCATTGTTGAAGTATGGTTTTTATACAATGCTGTAGAATTTAACTGGAGAAGAATCTTTTCCAGGATTGCCAAGGAAGAAATCCGCCTGCAATATACAGCATATGACGGACTGTAAGGTGATCAATTTGTCACAGATAACTTAGTTAAAAGTAGATCAACAAAACATAAATGACAAGAAAATTAGGGAAACAACAAAGCAATGAGAAGTAACGTCATTGGTACAGCTCAACCAATGGTATTTCAATTACACTGCTGGAGGGGAATTACAAAAGAAATGTTAGAATTGACCATCATACACTTGTCATAGCTCCCCATAACCAAAATGAAAAGAACTGTAGACCAAAAGGAAGAGGATCTATGAAAAATATCTCCTTTTCAACATCGAAATTTTCTCAGGTTGACAATAGATATTCAAATTAGCTTGAGAATGCAGGGATTTCTGCAATTCCTAGGTGTTGAATGTACATCCAAACAATTTATAACTACACACATTCAATATTGAATTTGATGGTCAATTACTGAGACATTAAAAAGCCCCATAAATCAGGAATACTTCTGAGACATTCAATAACATTCTCCGAGCTGCATATACTTAATTGAGTACATGATATGAGAGGACGAAGAAGTGAATGCAATCGTACCACATTCAGGGCAGCGGAGATAGTCCTTTTCCTTTTCCCTAAGAACAAGCCCTGACACTCTACACACCTCATATTTTTTGAGCTATCTGTAACAATATCAAACAATGAAGACATGAAACACGCTGAATTTCATAACTTATGAGTTAGCAGCTCAACCAAAAAAAAAGAGAGTGACTTACAATTATTTTGCTAAATTCAATCACTGCCACCACAAAAGGGGTAACCCCAGCTGCAAAATTCAAACACACAAAATCAGAACCCAATTTCTGAACACCATTCTCTTTCCATATAGATAACCACAAAACTTCACTACAGTCTTTTGATGTTGCTCTCTAATCAGAATTGAAGTTATGCAAATCTTTATTAAGCAGATTATTGATTAAAAAAACCTGTAATTTGATTTAAGAATAATAATATCAAAAACACCTCATAAACTGCATCTAAATTTTGTTTTTTAACTAATCAAAGTGTCAAGACTGAATCTCGGTATATTCTAACAGCAAGATCTGCTACTTACAAGTTACAATATCTCATCATGTATTTATAAATTTTGTTTGTCCTATAAAATAAACATCACAAGCAAAGTAAAATATCAAAGGTTGTGATTGTGTGAGTTAAGGTACCTATAGCTCCAACCACAATTTGCAATGTGACTTGCACTGGAGCTGGGTCAAGTACTGTGGTTACATCATCCACATTCACAGGCACAGCACCCACCCTTGTTCTTCCTCTTGCATTCTTAACATAAACATTATTAAAACCTTGCCTTTTTTGAGTCACGTGCTGCGCGACTCTGCTCCTAGTTTTCGCACACCTTAATGAAAACAGAGACAAAGAAGACGCTGCTGCTGCTTCCATGGTACGGTAACTAACTGCCCAAGCCTCACACTTCACAACAACAACCCAACCGTTATAATAATGCCACGTGGGCTTTTTTAGCCCACGGGCTCGCACCATATACGCGTTACTTTGTGTGTCTCATGTTGCAGATGTGGTTTTAAGGAAAAAAACGACATCGTTTCAGATAGAAAAGAAGATAAACCTCTGGGAGTGCAGAGATTCTGATTATTAGGGTTTTGGAGTATATTCTTTTTTCTGTTTCTCTCTCTCCAACAATGGCTGCTATTATGCCTCTCTATCCTTATAATCCATTGCTATACTTTTCGACTCCTTCGAGTTTTCGTTCTCAATTTTGGATTTTGGAGAGAGGGCGTTTGGGTTCTACAAGGTTGAAGAATTTGGGGAAAATTGCAGCACATTCCAATCCTAGGATTCTCAAGAGCAACAGGAAGTCAAAGTATGGAGAGGCACTGTCGTTCTACGACAGCGACGAAGAAATGGAAGACGATAATGACGACGAGGATGATGATGATTGGCTTTCTGATGTGAGTTTTGTGATTTCATTGTGTGTGGTCAAAAAGTTTTCTTTAAATTCTAGGATGAATTTCTAGTTCAATTGATAAGTGAAGTGGGTTTTTAATTATGCATTTGAATTGTTTCTTTAGTCCAATGTAACGAAACTGAGGAATGTTTAATTATCTGTTGAAATTTGATATTGATAATGGTTGCTTCTTTATTTGTTAATGTTCCCTTTCATTGGGGAACATGTGTGCAGGAGGAATTTTCTGAGCCTGCTAACTTTGGATTGCCTAGAAGTGAGAGAGTGGCATCCTTACAACGAAATGAGAGTGGAAAGGTATGCTCTGAACTGTCAAATTGTACCATTTAATGTACTTGTGGTGCTGTTGAACCTTATGTTTATTTATCTTTCTTTTTTCAAGTTGCAGCATAGTAGAAATGTCAAGGATACAAAATATCCGCGGTTGTCCGAAGAGATTCCTTTGGATGTGAAATGGTTACCACTTCTTGATTACTTGAGCACTTTTGGAATGAAGGAATCACACTTTGTCCAAATGTACGAGAGACGCATGCAATCACTTCAAATTAATGTGTGTTCCGCACAGGAAAGGTTAGAATACTTATTGAGTGTTGGTGTTAAACAAAGAGATGTAAGAAGAATCCTTTTGAGGCAGCCACAAATTCTTGAGTATACTGTGGAGAACAATTTGAAGTCTCGTGTTGCTTTCTTGAGGGGTCTGGGCATACCTAATTCTAGAATAGGGCAAATCATTGCTGCTGCTCCATCCTTGTTTTCTTATAGTGTTGAGAATTCGTTAAAACCAACAGTTAGATATTTAATTGAGGAAGTTGGCATCAAGGAAAAAGATTTGGGTAAGGTCATTCAGCTTAGTCCCCAAATTCTTGTGCAGAGAATTGACGTTTCATGGAATACTCGTTGTATGTTTCTTACCGAAGAGTTGGGTGCACCCAGAGATAGCATTTTGAAGATGGTGACAAAACATCCCCAACTTCTCCATTACAGCATAGATGATGGATTACTTCCAAGAATAAATTTCCTAAGGAGCATAGGAATGAAAAATTCAGACATCGTGAAAGTTTTGACAAGCCTAACACAGGTCATTTTGCATGTATTTCTTTCACTACTAATATATAAAATTATCGTGTTTTAGTGTTCAAATTTCCATTCATCCTTTCCAAATTATCGTGTTTTAGTAGGATACCCTACATTTGCACAAATAGAACAAGGAAAATAAAATGTTATATGATATTGTCATATATTCTTGTTAATGTTGATTACTGTGCCTGCAGGTGCTTTCTCTGTCCTTGGAGGAGAATCTAAAGCCCAAATATTTGTACTTGGTTAATGAACTTAACAATGAGGTGCAATCCTTGACCAAATACCCGATGTATCTTAGCTTATCTTTAGACCAGAGAATTCGTCCTCGTCATAGGTTCTTGGTTTCCCTAAAGAAAGCTTCAAAAGGACCATTTCCACTTGGATCTCTAGTTCCAACTGATGAATGCTTTTGCCAACAGTGGGCTGGAACTAGTTTGGATAAATATTTGGCATTTCGTCAGAGATTATTACTTAAAAAGTTTGCTGAGAAATATGAAAGAAAAATGTGACAGATCAGAATCAAGTTTGTATCAGTCAACTTGCATGAATACTGGAAGAAGAATATGCTGTAATATTACTGTCATGCAACATGTGTTTTATAAAATTTTCTTGATGGTCTGCGTTGTGGCTGAAGCTCAATAATTAGAGTTTAATCGGCTATTTGGCACACTGTCTTCACATGTTTCATGACACACCAAGTATCTGTCTGATTCTCAGCAGAAGCTGCTCGACTACTTCTGTGAAGTTTATTATTGCTGTGCTTGTGGCTGGAAAGCAGAACACATCATGGTGCAGTTTGTCACCCTAAGGTGAGCTTGTTTCTTAGTTAATAATTAATACATTTAATATGCTGTTATTAACCCTAAGTCTCTAACATCACAGGTTGTGGACAATATTGCAAACTTTAATTGGTATAAATTGAAGCTGTATCAACTTTAACTTTAAGATCCAGCTTATGGATTCTGTCATCACTACTCTCATGTTTCCTTTTACCTTCAATGATGTGTTTGTGTAGATATATCTTTTTACTGTTTTCATTCTTTTGTGTATCTGAAATCAGTTGGACTTATGTAACCTTTGTCACCTTCACCAGACCTATATCATAATTTTTTTGTTACCCTGCGGCCATTTGTATCACATGTATGAGTTGAAATAACATTCATATATTCAGTACTAGTAATGGAATTCTATCTTCTGAATTAATTTATTTTTGGGGAGGGGGTTGCTTGGTTTACATTGAGTTGGTGTAATATATCACTTTCATCTTTCAGTCGTGTATTCTCAGAAGAATGAATACAGCAAATTATTATAATCAAACATTGGTAGATTCATGTGAGAGATCGGTAATTTTATTTTGATAAAAACAAAGATATCCACATCATAATCTGGATATGGTTTACAGGGAAGAAATAACGAGAAATTATTAGCACATGCTTGGAAATGGAATAATTTTTTAAAATTAATATTTCACTGAAAAAGCAGATGATGCAAGAGACAGGTTAAAATTAAGGTTCATTACATTAAGCATTGTATAAGTCATCCTTTCAATATAGGCACACGTTTTTACTATAAAAAAAAAATATATATATATATATATATATATATATATATATATATATATATATATATATA
>CM023942.1:1913274-1923377 GCA_013407115.1 Glycine latifolia
GGTACACGTTCAAATAAATTGCCATCTAAATATTAACAAATTAAAAGTTGTTTTCTGGCTCGTATAACTTTTGTCATGTTGCTTGCAATGGAATGGACGATGGTGCTCCGGCAAGCTTTATTTAATAATTGTTTCCTCTTCAATCACGAAAAGTGATTTTGGTTTATTTATTTTTACCATCTTCTAAACTTTATCTTGCTTGTTATCTGTGTAAAGTTTCGTTTGTGAATTGTGACTAATATTATTCTTATCGTGTATACATAATGAATAATGTTATCTAAATAAACTTCATACTTCTCATATTTTACTCCAGCTATCTTGGTCCTACTGCTAACCTAAATCATGTAATACCTTGCATTCATTAAGCATATTTTCCCTGCAAAAATTACATGAAGAAAAATTGGACAGTAATTGATGATGCAAAAACAAGCTAAAACAATCAAGCTTCTTATCCAGCATTAGCGTTATAAACGATAATATACTTTTTCTTTTTGAGATAGAAAGTTATGTGGGGAAAGAAAGTGGTTTAAAGTGAGAAAAATTCGACCTGAAACATGACAAAGCTGAACAATAAATCAAGATTTTAATTTTAGCACAACTCAATATATGGATTTCTAGTTTAGTAACCGTACTCATAAACTGGCTATCATTAGGATTAATACTGTTTTTGCAATCATTAAAACCAATAATCACATTTATTGAAAACAAGTACCAAAGATTTACAACTCATGCATCTTTTTCAATCAATCAAACTAAACTTTCTTGATAACTACAATACATTTTTATGGGTAATTATTAGTAAATTGAAAGTAAATTAGGAGTTACAAGATTAGTTTGACGGTGAAAAAATAACAGTGAGGGAAAGTTGTGAGTTCAATTTACTCCCAACAAAAACTAACAGTAATAGTTTCCGATAATAAAAAATTGAAAGTAACTTCCCAAGGGTCAAATTTTGTATTGCATGAATGTCACTTTCCAATAATTATCGCATTAATAATGCCTCTGTCAAGGAAGACCCACCACATTCACTTTCCACTGGACCTATTCAAGATCGAAACAATCTTGTTTTATCTAAAATTGTCTCAATACCACGTGATGTATGTCTTAATATAGCTGGCAAAAATCTCCTGCAATAAACTAAATGAACAAAATAAAATAAAAACAAATAAAGAAATAAGCCAATTTGGACTTCAAGTTGCGAATGAATTAAACAAGGAAAGTAATTTTGCCTTTGAGGATAGCATTAAGGCTTTTCCAACAAAAACATTTTGATTACTAACTCCAAAGAGCTTCACACATTTTTTCAAGGATAGTGACATACTCTTGCACAATCTTAAAATTGTACATTGGTAACTAGTTGGTTATGAATTTGAATTTGAAAACATTCGTTTTGCATATATAAGAATAAAACTGAATACAATAATCTTTTCTTGTAGCTTCGCTTAACAAGTAACCTTCGGGCACACTAGGATACATTAGTTTGTTATACAATGACAGAGAGTTGGGCATTAAAGAATACAAAATACATATATAGTGGACTTGCTATAAACCATTATTAAAGCGGTTCACAGTGAGTAACTTAGTTCCTCAAAACATAGACACGGATTCCAAGAGGTCCTTCAATCTAATTAAAACTGTGGACAATAATATGCTTAGTTCTTTTCATCCACCGATGACTTCATGAATAAAACCCAACTATATGATCTAAAATTCAAACCTTTTGCCACCTGTCTGTAACTAAAAACTATAACCTTCTTACATGTATCATTAAACTTCTGTTAATGCCACCAATTCCAATTGTGAAGAGGAAATTCTTGCCACGTCTCTTCTTCAGCATGTATGTACTTGCTGGAATTTTGACTAAATTGCTGCACTAATTGAGAAATAGTTCAATAGAACTGTATTGTGTATCAAAAGAAAGCTGCAACCATTGGCCTGGATCTGTTTGAACTCTATATTTCTTGTATATGTGTCTGAAACTATGAATGTTTACATCCCACTATCTAGTGGAAATGCGAATGGACTGTCCGGGAGATTGAGTCCTTGCTTGCTGGATCAAATTTAAAAAGTAAATAAATAACATTATCCATAGTCAACAAAATATTTCAGGAAAAGTATAGCAGGAAAACTGCATGTTTGCAAACAAATAATATCATCCACACAGAAATTGTAAGCAAGCAGAGGTAGCTTTTACTATGCCTCTCATATTTGCTACTTGACAAAACGAATGGTGTTCTACTACAGCCATGATCATGAAAGGAAAATTTTAGTGTTTTACAAATCTTTTTAGCAGATGACAGTATACTACAAAGGAATTATTGTTTATGGGATTTACCGGTCTGGCTGTGGTATAGAGATATCAGAATGGTTGCAATCAAATCCTTCCATCAATTCTAGTTACATTAAACCCTCAAATAGTTATTTACAACTCAAATAACTAGAGATTTAAAATGAATTTTTTGAGACAGAAAATGACTTCAAAGGTTCACAATAAAAAAAATTGATAAAATTCGTAAGATTTTATAGTGTGCAATGATTCAAAGAGCAAAATTTGGTTGCAATAATGTCTCAATTGCTTGGTTCTGAATGAAAGATGATTTAAAATGGTTTAATGGATCCGGTTCATATTTTGAAAGGACTTGATTATTATAACTAAAAAACTAAAGGACTAAATTCAAGCAAAAATTTATTAGGGGACGAAAATCGCAGTGACCATAGTAGAGAAACAAAAAGTACAATTAAGCCTAATGTATACAAAACAGGTAGGAAATGGAATGTGAGAGGGAAGAGAAATCTCTGAGAAATTGATGCATGCCTGTCCTCATCAGGGTAATTGGAGTCTGTATGCCTGGATTTGGCATGCAGTAGAAAACTGAAAGATTCTTCTGCTGGCTGGAAATTGAAGTGATCTGCAAGAGAAATTATTTCAATTAATATGGAAGGATATATAGAACATACTGAAACTTGATAAATAGAAATGTAATCTATATTATTACACACCATCTGAAATCCTTGACTCATCCATGGAGAAGCCAAAATGAGGTGAACTGGAGAAAGATTTTTGGGCAAAATGCAGCTGTGCAAGACTTCTCCTCTGAAGTTCCAGAGCTTGCTCCTGCTCTTCCTCTTCAATTAGTTGTAGCTGTCTCCTAATGGATCTATGGTTCCCAAAACTTCTTGGAACTAAATAATTATAATTATGCGTTAGATTGCACAAAGGCTTCTCCCACAAAAGGAAAGGACAGAAGGCAGACCATTAAATAACTTGGATGAGAAAACCAATCATTGGGAAGTTAAATTGTTAACCATAAGAAATAATTTAAGTTATAAACTAGATAAGATAATATCATACTTGAGTTAAGTTCAGCGTCCATATCTACATAGTGTGGTGAATAACAAACAGGGTGCTCAATTCTATCTGTGTACTTCCTGCATCCAAATTAAAATGCACACTGAAATTATTATGGGAAAAAAAAGATACTAATAAAATGTATAAGACCAAAAGGTATATAAGCAGAAGCATGTAAGATTTCTTAAGATGTAAATACCAATTCAAGATACTACATTTGTCCATCTTATTTTGCATTTAAAGAATAGAAAGAGACAGAGAGAAGACTAGCTTTGACACTTCAAATAATGCATTTGCCATTCAGTCACAGGATGGATTTACTTGGTTGTGTATGTTGACGACAATGTTATTGTAGGTAGTGATCACTATTGCATTTTGCCAGTAAAGCAACATCTCTGTCTATATTTTGGACAGAAGATCTTGCAAAGGTTCAATATTTCTAAGGAA
Source organism: Glycine latifolia (assembly GCA_013407115.1). Taxonomy (NCBI): domain Eukaryota; kingdom Viridiplantae; phylum Streptophyta; class Magnoliopsida; order Fabales; family Fabaceae; genus Glycine; species Glycine latifolia. The sequence goes on from CM023942.1 coordinate 1,917,071, forward strand.
TTGAGGTGGCAAAATCCAAGAATGGTATTGTCATTTCCCAAAGAAAGTATGCAATGGATATCTTAAGGGCACAAGGTTGATGGATGCTAATTGCTAAACCTGTAGAAACTCCCATGGATCCTAATGCCAAGCTCTATCATTTAGGGGGAGCCATTGGTTTGAAGACTGGAATATCTCACTATTACTCATCCAAATATCTCTTGTACAGTCAATGTGGTAATTCAGAATCTTAATCCTCCCTGTGAAAGACACTGTATGCAGTAATTTTCATCCTACAATATATTGAAGAATCTCTAAGAAAATGTATGTTATATGATGTAAAAAGTCACACTAGAGTTGTGGGATACTCTGTTGCAGATTGAGCAGGCTCTCCCTACTGACAGGATATCACTTCTGGCTACTGCATTCTTATTGGTGATACCATGATTTCTTAGAAAAATAAGAGTGTTGTTGCAAAATTCGATGCATATGAAGAATGTTAAGCCATGGCCCTAGCCACTTGTGAACTAATGTTACTCAAAACAGATGCTCAAAATATTGAGGTTTGGGGAAGTTGCACAAATGACACATGTATTTGACAAACAGGCAGCCCTCCATATTGCCTTAAATCCAATCTTTTATGAGGACCAAACATAGAAAGAGATCACCACATCATCGAGGGAAAGATCTTATCCAGACACATCATTATTGGATTTGTCAATTCAAATGATCAACTAGCAGAAGTCATCACAAAGTCGCTGAAAGGTCCTCAAATTAGTTATATATGTGATAAACTTGGTGCATATGATTTATATACTCCAGCTTGATGGAGAATATGAGAGATTATGTAAATATGTTAGAATATTGTGCAAATATTGTAATTAGGGGTATTATGAGATATTATGAACCGTATGTATTTATGTAAATTAGGGAAACCATTATTTATTGTATTTATGACTCATTATAAATATGAGGTTGTGTAAATTAGACACATTGATTTCATCCTTTGTCTCTTGTCCTTTTTCTTCAATAAGAGGAAAGGGGAGAACAAGATGGAAGAACTAAGAACAAGGGAATCAACAGCAAGAAATAAATTTTCATCGAGTTTTGCTAACTCTAGCAATATTGATGGCAATTATGTAGTCCTTTCAAATTAAAAAACTACAAACTTTCATTTTTACAAAATTAACTTAAAATAACTACATTTACAGTAATAAATGAGAATTTGAAGCCATAAAACTACAAGAACTTCCAATAAAAAAAGAAATTGAAAGGAAAAAACAGGGAATTCACCTTTCATTAACCTTTGCCTTCTCCCGGTAAGGTTTCACAAGCACCCGAGAACCCCGAACACAATGGGGATTCCCCTTATCCAAAACACTTTTGACAGTTTCTGAATGAACAAATGTCACAAATCCAAACATCCTTCTCTGCTGGTTTGGAATTCTGACATCTGCAACAGGTCCAAATGTGCTACAAAGGAAATCTATAGAAGTCAGTTCATTAACACAAATAATTAGCTGCAAAGAAGTGTGAACATGCACTTTAACAACAAAAAATGTAATATACTTAAAGTAGTTTGAGACATCATCCTCTGTGAAAGTGCTGTCAGCTGGGAACGTCAGATATATTTGCCATGAAGCACTGATATTTCGAGCAAAATCTCCCTTTTGCATTTGTGTGGGAGCATCTTCTGCCAGAACCACTGAATGCTGCCCATGAGGTCTGTAAAGTAACCACAATAAAAGTCAAAAAAGAGTTAGAAACATCAAACACTAAATAAATAATACATGCAAAAAAAACACTCACAAGACTTTACCTGCCTATTAGCCGAATACTATTTTTCAGTCGTGCAAGAAGCTTTGTCAAACTATAGCCAGACTTACCATGCCTCTGACTCTCAGTTAAATAACCATCTGCTTGCAGTACCTTTTTATATTTATCGTAGTATGCCATTGGCAGGGAAGCAATTGACATTGGACCGCCTTTTGTTCTTAGGAGCTCAATAATTTCAGACTCTAACTGTGCCAGTGACCCTGGGGAAATCACCTGATCCTCACCAATAGCATCATTTGCATGCATCTGAGAGAAATTCTCAGGGACAACTTGCCCATGATAGAATCTGCAGCTAGTTCCATGCTTACAGAATCCTTTGTTGAAATAGTGACACATCTTCATTGGAAATTCAGAAAACCTTCTCCCAGCTTTTCCACCCAAATTGGCAGCAGAAGCATCTAAGCCATAGTAATCGTTGGCGGTTCCTCCAGTCCCAGTTTTTACAGCATCTATTTTATTCTCCAAAGTGAGCATCTGTGTCTGCTTCTGAAGTTCTACAATAGAATCCAAGTAATTCATTCCCATAAAATCTGGATTGATGTTTGCAGCAGATTGTGGATCCCAATAGGGAGGAGGCACCTGAAAGTTTGCTGAAGTAGGAGTTCTAGGGGAGATTACTGATAAATCACTTAAACCTTGTTGAGGGTTGACAGTACGTGAAATCGGGAGCATATCTGGTTTAGCAGCCAACCTTTGGAGTTCCTTTTTGGCCTGAACTGCCACTTCACAGATAAAATAGTCGGGGCATGAAGCCAATTTAGCCATTTCTTGTTCTCCATGACCTTGAAAGAAGAGATAGCCAATTATCTTTCTAGCATGCTCTGGCTCAAATTTCTGAATTTTATCAAAGACTATACTTGTGTAGGGAGAATCCATAACTCTTATCTTGTTACTGCAAAAAGTCCAGCCGGCATAAACAAAATTTAGTGAATACTGCTCACAAAACAAGTACAAAGAAACACAAGAAAACCACATCACAAAGATTCAGCGCAAAACATATATAGGGTACAAGAAAAACCAGAGTCCTAATCTTACAAAACAAAATTGCAAACCTAATATACCATAACAATTGACTAAACAACCAAAACCAAAAAAAGGTGTATAAATTCTGAGGAAGAGATTCAACAAATCCAACAGAAACAAAAAAAAAAAGGTCATGCTCTTGTGCAAAAAGGCGCCCTATTCCACGAGTCAAAATATTATAAATAACCTAGCAAGACAGGGAGAGTGACAAATTCTTGGAATAAGAAAACACTCCACAGTGCATTATATTTTCCTCAATTTTCTCTGTCATCACCCAAAAAGGAAATAACTTTAATGCATCCCAGAGACGGGTCTTGCTCCTAATATGGAAAATGAGCAGGAAACACGCTCAGAAATATCCACATGCATTAATCACACACAACAACAATTAGAAAGTCGCAACAGAACAAATGATTGCAAGAAAACGAACCAGCATTTGCAAATTTAAAACCGGGAACTGACATTTCGACATTGGTGACTAAAGGTCCAATTTTTTTACAAAATAAAGAAAAGTTTGTATAATCTCAAACAAGTATCCAAACCCCAATAAATAAAAAGGAGCAAATAAATAAAAACAAAATCTTCAAAAGCTGCATACCCATCAAAGAACAGGAAACAATCAGTGCTGCAATGTTTCAATAATGGAACTTTTTCAACTTTTGCTCATTTCACCAACCTTTTTCTCTCGCTACAACACAAGGACCTTCAAGTACATTCAGAGAGCTGTGTCATCCTAATCCAAAAATCAAACAGAGAAATGCTTTTGAAAAGGCTCAGAATCCAGAGAGTAGCAAAGACACCATTTATGGTTCTCTCTCTTCTCTTCTGCAAAATCAAATATAGTGACCCCTACACACACTCTAAACTCAAGTAGTGTGACTCTGCAGTTTTTATTTTCCTTTAAAATTTAAAACTTTCTAGAAAATCACAGATGTTGAATAGTCACATACTTTGAGGCAAAATATTTTGCTTAATCTTCGAGGACTATAACTGCTTGGAACTGCCCCAATTACTAGAATCACCCTCTTAACTTAACTCTCTCTTTTCTCACAAAATAAAAATAAAAATTTGGAAAATTTAACGAGCTAAATTTAGCACTTCAACTCTTCAACTGCACAGCAAGATCGGCAATGTTTGTCATGCATATGTCTAAGTTTCGAGTCACACAGGTCTTTTTTGTCAATAAGAGTTAAGATTTGTTTGATATTATTTCTGTTAAAATATAAGAAAAATGTTTAAGGAATATTGAACATGATATAAGAAATTCATCCAACATTCCCTAGTCATTACAAAGAAGAAGATAAAAAATCCATAAATTAAAAGCTACTTATTATTAGATATATATCTACTTTATAATAAGATATATTTTATCTAATAACAACTATTCAAATTAAGCTAAATTATATATCTTATCATGTATTATATTATATATCATATAATAACAAGTTAACACCTATTTAAAATAAGTTAAGCTAATATGTATATCTTATTGATACTAGATATATCTTATCTAATAACAATCGTTCAAAATAAGTTAAGATATATATTTTATCAAGTATTAGATATATTTTATCTACTAGTATTATATATCAAAATAATCATTAAGGAATTAAAAAATAAATAAAGATATGGACCCAAGTTGAATGTGTGCCATTGGATAAGATCATTGAGATTCAGAAACTCAAATCTTGTAAAGCGGGGACCAAGGGAGGGAAAATACAGGCCTTGGAAAGAGGCTAAGGATTAAAGGGTTGGTTGTGTGGTGGAATAATGGAACAAACATTTTGCATTTCAATTTGTTTGGGAGGGAACACATCACAACCATAGATAGGACAATGCCACATCTTTAAATATAAATATAAAAAAGTTGCATAAATAAATCAGTGTCACATAGCCAACTTGGTGAAAGGCCCACACCATGTATGCACACAGCACCCTCATTGAGTTGAGTTCTTTGTGATGGTAAATAGGACCCCTCGAATTTCTGTGAGGGCCCACAACATCCCCAACAATTTTATTATATGATCTTGTTGATGCAGATTTGGCACTTCATTTTTAGATTTGTTATATATTTAGTCAGACCCTACATCAGGGAGGAGTATCAAATGAAAGGCAACAATTCGTTAATCTTATCCTTTCGGGTGGTCAAACTCAAACCTTGATTTGTGGCCAATAGTCGATGGAAGTGGTTTTTATTGGGCCTAATTGTGATTTTAGTTCTCCCATGTTTTAGTTTATGTATGATTTTAGTTTTCTTAATATTTTTTAGTTTTTTAATTGTTTGAATAAGTTTATCATTTTACATTTTCATCTAATAATTAATACAGATGTAATAGGAGTGTTGTACAAGAAAAATATACGAAATAATTAAATGAAAATAAAAAAATAGTGTGTTACATTTTATTTGTTATTTAAAAAATTAATATATATTTTTGTTATTTTATATAACTCAATGATACTTGAATATGATTATTAGATATAATTTTGAGGTAAAAACACTTAATTTCAACAGTTAAAAAACTGAAAACTGAAAGTGAATAATTAAAACTAAAGAAATCAAAATCCCTTATCCTTAAAATATTTGACCAAAAGTATAATTAGGTCGATCATTTAGTTTTTATATAGAGATCAAATGTTTTACTAGTCAAATATACTTGTGAGTTTGTTCTACGAAGTCGCTTGAATATTCTTTTCAATTATAACAAGTTTATTTTGTTTAGCTTGATATATAGTGCGTTAGCTTTGATAATATTCTGTATAATGTTGTTATCCATTTAGCTTTCTTTATGGGATGGCAATCACGGCATAACTTTTTTTAGGAATAAATGAAAGAGACTGAACTTATCGATAATATCTAACATAATATTTGCTCACTAGGAATGTACGTAATGGGTCAGAGGGATTTATAGTTGTGGATTGGAGTCTGCTTCAACAATTTAGTGATGGAGGAGTTCAAATGTGGGTGTATAAAAGGGAGAGATATAATGATGTTATACAGTGATTTGGAGATAAAGCAACAGAAATTAGGTGAATTTTGAAATGTGTCTATTATGCTATTCAAAGAGACATGGTCTTTATAGTTTATACAATCTAAATGTGACCAAATATATAGAATAGTGAGAACAAAGAATGGCTTAATTAGCAACCTAATTGGGAAATATTTTAATTCTCGGCTAAGTTGTACCTTCAAGACACTATTTTGTATAATTACTAATTAGAGTTGTGCAATTATAATATCCCATAATATAATTATATAAATTTGTCAAAACTATATGAAACTGTTGCCATCTTAATTGCTTTAAGTATACTTCCATGCACGTATGGTTAGTCTTAGATTTTGTAGTTTTGATGTGGTGCTTCTTCAGGCAAAAAAATCATAAGTAAATACTTTGTTATTGAAATTGAGTTGTCTATTCAATTTGATTTAATTTGCTAGAGGTAGATGTCATTTTCGATGCAGTTAAAAAAA
>CM023942.1:1923477-1990318 GCA_013407115.1 Glycine latifolia
TTAAAAAAACAAAAATAATGACAAATAACCCAATAACTACATATGAACAATCCCTATAAAATCATCTCTACATCCCACTGTTCAGTTAACTCCTTTATTTTTTTTTTGTTTGCATTCATAAATTGCAATGCATCCAATCCATATAAAGTCTAAGCCATTGGACATGCTCAATAGTAAGCATCTCCACCACATAAGAAATTGTCACCATGTGGATGAAAAAATAGAAAATAACATTAAGCATAGTATTTTTTATATAAGGTAAGCATCAATATTTTTTTAAAAGATAAGAATCATAATATATGTACAAAAAGGGAAATAAAAATATTAAAACAAAAAAAAGGCAAAGAGAACATAAAATGGGAAAGAAAAAATATTTTTAAAAAGGAAAAGAAAACGCAATAAAAGAAAAAAAAAAAGAGATAAAAGAAAAAGAAAAAAAAGAAAGAAAGATGATAAAACGGAAAAAATTTAATAAAAAGAGAAAGAATAAAGATGAAAAGGGAAAAAAACAATATAAAAGGAAATGTCTAAAAAAACACAAGAAAAAAAACTGCTCTCATTTTTTCAACCAGGCTTATTTTTGTTCGAATTACATATATACTATTAGTCACACCTCCATATTTTTTACGTACACCCCTTATTTTTCGACCGGCCCATTTTCTTGTTAAAATTCGAATTAAATAAATACTTATATCACTCCTCCATCTTTTATACGTACACCACCTTGTTTTTTGGGCCTGACCCATTTTTTGTTAAATTTGAGTTAAATAAATATTGTTAGTCACACCTCCATCCTTTACATATACACTCTATGTTGAGTCCTCGACTTGCTTAACTTCAAAGAGTTTACCGCAAATCAAAAATATTTGTTAAAAAAAAAACAAGATTTGGATTATTCACAATTATCCTTACAACCTAACCTCTTGAATTCAAAATTCAAATTTAAATTTCAAACTTAAATTTTAAATTCAAATGTGGGCTTTTTTTTTTAAAACAATTATACTTTGGCTTGCAGTGGGTAGCAAAGAATAAATTGGTGTTTGGGATGAAGAAACACGACCATGTGTCATTTCAAATATTGACTAGAGACTCTTACAGTTTGGATTTTGGGACAAAACTTTTGATAAACACGCTCCTGGTTGTTTTTCTTTCATTCTTATCTTTTATTTATTTTCATTTTTCTTCTTTTTTGCCTTTTTTTATACATACCCTAACTTTTGCTTAGGCCGCCCTTTCGGGTTTTCAACCTATTGGGTACAAACTTCTTATCTACCCTTTGGTTCACTTGGAGCCTGTGCTTGGTATCTATCATTACCCTATTGTAGGGTTTTTAGGTATCTATCGCTATCATCTGTCATGCATTTGTAGCAAGAAGAAACAAAAGAAACTGTGCAGGTTCTCGAAAGAGAATTTTTAAGGGTGAGAAATATTTTAAAGATTTTCAATTGACAGATTAAGTCAAATGACTCTCACTCTTCACAAAACTTTTAAGAAAGACAAAATGAGGTCGCATGCATGTCTATATTTATTAGCACAATGATTACTTTTTTCTAATTTTAAGGAAAGAATATAATGAGCAATGCATAACAATGCAGCAAAACAGATTTGCATGAATGCATGTAAAAGATAACTAGCTGAAGTATTGCGAATTTTATATAGAATGATCAATAGAACATCGGGTCGAATCAACTCTAATTTCCATCAAAACAATATTATTCATTACATCTTATTAGAGTAAAAGTACAATTGGAAATAAAACATGGGCACATCAGTAGTTCTTAATTATGTAAGTTATTAGCTCAATCATGTGTTGATTGTAGTCAAAGAGGCTATGAAAACCTAATCCATCTGTTGCCCTAACTTTCGCAAGCTGACTATTTCCAGACTTTTGACCCTGAATTGATAAAACTTTTTCTTAAAAGACTGCTCTTGGTTCAACCCCATGTTCCAAGGAATGGAAATTTTGATCGTAATTACTTCGACAACCTATCATAAAGGATATATGATGAACGAGCAAGACTTAATTATGCTATGCATGATAGATGTATTTATGAGAGCGACACAAGATGCTAAAGACACCACCCCTTGTTATCAAACGCATTGGGTACCATGTTCTTGTGAACTTTGATCATTTTCAGGAAAAATGAGTGTATAACCCCAACATGGTTTGTTTATGGACATGACCATGATACCCGACGCATGTAACTAAGAACACGGTGTAAGCTTTCACGCTTCATTGTGACTTTTGGCAACACAGAGGAGAATGCAAGGCATGACCAAATATATGTTATAATCATGCATGGTTGAACATGGCATGTGAATGATGACGACAAAATGTATGTGATTGTTGGAACACAAAACATGCTAGATGAATATGTATGAAAATGCAATGACTTATGCGAATGTGGTGCATGAATGTGATAAATGATGCATGTGGAAAATGATATGTCCATCACGATGCTATGAAGAGACACATGATATGATCAAGGAAACAAGGGGGGTGAGTATGCTCCATGTCCCTAATTCAGGAACTTAGCGGAAAAGGGTCTACATTTCACTATATATAAGATGTGCCCAAGCTTCTTTTGCTAAAGCACATCTCCTGTCTGAACCCTTGACCGATTCGAAATGAACAAACCCATATTTTTGAAAGAGATGATCGAGTCTATTTCCGTTTTCTATTCCTGCTTTCCATTGATGTTTTGTCTGTCTTAGTCTCATTCCCCTTACTCGCTTCCACTCCGTATGGTATCAGAGCCTGATGGGGAAGTAGGAATATATGGCTAGATCTAGTTTATCTTTTACTTACCCGAACTATGTCCAGGCATGATTTTTATTAAGCTTGTTTTATGCTTTTGTAAATGATTTATGATCTTTTATGTCTTAACTGGTTAGCATGATAAGCAGAGAAAGTTCTGATCTGGTGTTGCTGGGGTAGTAAGTCCCATTGATGAGGGCAGTAAAATCTACAAATTATTGGAACGCGAAATCTGAACTTTTGTCTGAAATTCATTGGCTTCAGTTAAAAAAAAAGTTTGGAATATTGCTTAGTTAGTAAATTTTAACCCAGATCTATCTCTATGTTTTTATAGAACCAAAGAGATGGCAATGATATTAGGGAACTAATTTTATGATATTTTCTTTATGTCTCTTTTTCACACTTTCTCCTCTTGCCCTTCTTTTAAATCTTCATTGTAACACCTTGTATGCATCCGGTTGTTATCATTAAATTATGGTCATTAAGCGCAGCAATTAATTAACAATAATTAATTAGGAAGCAGCTAAAGAGAATGACGTCATCGTGCGTCAAAAGAATAATAATCATATAGTAATTTGTTGTACATCATGCATGGTGAGTACACGTAAAATAAAGCTATACACCGGGTTTGTCCTTCCCTCAGGGCAGGGTTACAAAACACGTGTATATACATATAAAACACAGCCAACATGCCTACAAAATAAACTGAGGTTCACACGGAGCCCTTCCCGGCTCGGCCTCTGGTCCTGAAAACACTCGGACGACCTTGCTACTCGGGCCTCTTGCCCTGGGATCCACCGTCTTCTCTGTGCTTATCACCTGTAAATACATATAATTCCCAAACGAGGTGAGATAATAATCTCAGTAAACTCCAAGTCCTGAAAAGGCTTCTCCTTCCCCGGGTTCACTTCCACGATACATCGCATCAAAACAGGCATTACACAAACTAGTCATCCCGGCTTTCATAAATACATCACATGCATATAATCACACAGCTATACAAGAGAAGATCATCCAACTTAAATGGCACATTCCCTCAGGGTTCTGCGTGGACGTATATGGCTCTTCCAAGGGAGGTTCATCCAACTTAATGGGCATTCTTCCTCAGGGTTTTCATATATACTAATTGACCACTTAGAGTTGTTCCACATCACTTTGGCTCTAAGGGAAGTCCATATTTGTCCATTCTATTGGCCAGAGAATCTTATACATCACAACATATCATCACAGTGCAAATCATATACATGTTCTCAATCAGAATCAGTAACACACAATTTCAATACGTGCACCATGACATACAATGACCACCACTCCCCTGGAGTGTAGTGGAACACCGTCAAGGAGAAGAACTCCCAAGAATAGAGAACTTACCTATTCTAAGCTCTACACTGGTTCTCTCAGCCTCGCGGTTCTGAACACCACTATCCTCGGCATCACGCCCTACATACATGCATGCAAGCAATCAAAAGCGGTTCTCAACCGTTGCATTTAAAGAGACATTATTCTTTTCCAGGTGATAAGAACCAGTCACCCAACTGGGGACATGTAGGCCCCCAAAAGGTCTATCTGGACATAATCCGAACCCTAAAATCCATAACAGTTAGATTTCAAGGTTTGACCTGTGTTTCTTACCTCTAAAGTGTTAACGAAGCTAGAGAACAGTTTATCCAAGCTTGCATGTCCTAAAACTTCCTCCTTCCTTCAAAGGCAAAACTCTGTGAGAGTTCTTGGAGAAGACGATATCTCCGTCGGAAGGTTTTCAGTATAATCAAAGGTTGTAATCTAGCTAAGGGATGGTTCCTCTCAGCTCTCCAGTTGCATGCAAAGAGGTTCAAGGTAAAGGTGAGTGGTTACGAAGTTTCTCTCACTGGGTATAGAGAAAACGGAGAGAGGAAGAAAACGACAGTGTGTTTGTCGAAAAAAAGAGGGGTGGTCTATTTAAATGACCCTTGTAAGGTTACAAGTGTCTATGTGGCACTTTTATATTAAGTATTTTAATTACATAGTAATTATGGTAATAACAACATTGCCTCAAATCTGGGTTCACACTCTTTCAATGTATGTCAACAAGGAAATCGGGTTACCATGACCAGATTAAACTTGGAAGGGTGATAACTCTTTGGGGTGGATTGAGTCAGACGAGACCGGAGAGGGCAGAAGCTCAGACTCGTGAAGAACCAAGGCAGAAACCCGAACGAGGTCGGGTAATGATGGCCAAGGTAGTATCCCGGACAAGGTTGTTTGGGCTACGCATACCAAGTAGGGGAGTCATATGTGCTTGGCTCGCCAACCCGGGTGCCACCCTTATTAGTTAATATAAATCCATGGGAACTTGGGGCATTGGCCTTCGCCAATAGTGGATACTTAGGATCGTATTCTGTGCATAGTCCACGTTATTAAACCAACCCGACAGACCGACGTGAAATGGGTAAGATGTGTCTGACTCGCCAATTCGGTAGTTGGTGCCTTCACCGGCTTACCTTATGCACATGATTCGCACTGACTATCAGATCACTTGAGTGACACGTGTTGACTCTAGTGACGTATGCGATATGCGTTTACTTCCAGAGTATATAAGTAGCGTGCGTGTGGATCATTTCTTACATGACTCATTTCTTCCTTTGTCCCTCCCCCAAAAGGCACTCTTCCTCTCTTCCTTTTCTCTGCTTTCGCCATTGACAAACAAGGGAAGCTTCTGGTTTAAGGGAGAAAGGGCGAGTTATAGAACATTCGAGCTTAGAGAAGCTGTGTTCTAGCCTCATTATCAATCTTAGAGGTAAGAAACGTCGGTCTGACCTTAAAATCTAACTGTTATAGAGTTTGGGCTAGGTCGTGATAGACCCTTTAAGGGGTCTGCATGTCACCTGTGGGTGACTAGTTCTTGTAACCTGGAAAAGGATAGAGTTTCTTTATATGCAACTGGTGAAAATCGTTATTGATTTCTTGCATGCATGTATGTAGGGCGTGACACTCAGGATTGGGGTGTTCGGAACCACGAGGTTGAGCGAACCAGTGTGACACTCCGAGCAGGTAAGCTCTCTGTTCTTGAGAGTCCTTCTCTGGACCGTGTTCCACCATACTCCAAGGGAGTGATGGTTATTGTATGTCATGATGCATGTATTGAAATTGTGTGTTACTGCTTTCTGATTGAGAACATGTATATGATTTGCACTGTGATGCTATGTTGTGATGTATAAGATTCTCTGGCCAGTAGAATGGACAAATATGGACTTCCCTTAGAGCCATATACGTCCATGCGGAACCCAGAGGGAATGTGCCCATTAAGTTGGATGATCTTCCTCATGGGTGTCTGCTTGAAGTCCTGGGGGAATGTGCCAACCTTGTACAAATCGGCCTTCATAATCTGGACACCCATGTGTGGACTTATGGTATCCGTAAGATCAAAGCCTTAGCTATTGTATCGGGCAAGTGTTGTCTACTTTTAATCGATTACAAAAGCTTGTGTAATCGATTGCATAGTATTGGGCCCGCCCTCAGCACTTTTTAAAACCTAAGTCCGCCCTTGTCCGAGGTCCTTACTCGGTACATTATAAGGTCTAAGGTTCCGCCCTTTACCGACCTTATCCGACCTCGTCCGACCTTATCTGAGATTGTTACTCGGTAGTTCAAAGAAAGGGAAGATACGAGCTCATCCGAGATCGGTACCCGGTAACTCTTTCCTTCCTTATCCGGGTTCCTATCCCTTTATCCGCGTTTTCCCCCACGTCAGCATTGCCTCAAAAGGTGCTATCTTACAAAGTGCCCACCCGGTCACGCCAATCCGGGTTCCTTGTTGACACTCGTTTTAAAAGTGCGGACCCAGATTTGTGGCAGAGTCGTTATTATCATAACTACCATGTAATTATAATATTATAACATTAAAGTACCACGTGGACATCTGAAACCTTACATTCACAACCTTGATCTTCGTCTTTAAATCCTACCCAAGCTAAAAAAATGCTTTAATCAAATCAAACCGTAATATTTTCAAAGAAGAAGTTTCTTTTGAGGATATTAATCAAAATCTGGATGATTGGAAGATTCCCAGGATTCCAGAAAACAAGCTTTACAAACCTGACGGAAAATATTTTCGTAAATCTGATTTTATAATCCGAACAGTTGAAACTAACATCAGTCTTAAATATGATTTTGATGAAATCAAACTTCTTTTAAACAGCTATTTAAAACTTTATAAACAAAAATATAGCTTTTTACATATTGGATGTGTTCAAATGGCTTCTAAACCTTTAGGTATAGAAGGATTAAACACCTCAATTCTTTTATGCTTAAGAGATTCTCATCATAATTCGTTCACAGATTCCATTTTAGGCATCGTAGAAACCGGCCTTAGTAATGGACCCATCTACTTCAACTGTTATCCTGATAGGACTGTCAGCCTAGAGGATGCCAATATTTTGGATGTCTTAACCTTAGATGTCCAACTTTATGGTCTTGATATGAAGGCTGGATCTATTCCAATAAATATCATCTATCGATTTCAATACAAGGTAATGAACTCATGTATGTCCAGGGTTCTCAAGCCTAGGAAGACTGGAGAAACTACTTTGTTTCTCATAGATACAACCAATGCCAAGGTTGTAATCCCAAAAGTCATCTAGTGGGAAGACATCAATTTCCCTCAGACTTGGGCCATGGATAGAGTTGCCCCGGCCAAACCCCAAACCACACCTAGATTTGAATTTGTCAAAAAGTATGACTTCGGTAGGGTAGAGATCACCTTTACTAGGTCCAACTCCTTCAATACCGCTAGATCATCCTTTACCAGAGATTCTAGATCTAAAATGTTTGGATCTGTTTTCTCTAGGAAATCCTTCTCTGCTGCTCCAAGTGGAAGCAGTACCAAAATTAAGCTTTAGGGGATAGAAACCTCGTCTTTGATTCCTCAACCCATCTATCAGTAGAAAAATAACAAAGAAGATTCTAGATCTATCCCTTCTCCAACCTTTTCATTTATGCAAGATTATGAAGTTATCCATGATTAATAAGACCTGCATAGATTATGAAGTCCTTAAGCTAGATTTCAACTCCGAGGAAATGACTCCTTAAAGAGAGTGGTTTCTTAGTAACTATAGGGATGATAGAAAAGATTAGATTAGGGAAGAATATTATTTCTTTCTTAATCAAGTTAAGACTCAAATATTTTTCTTTGATTGGTTTAAATCTTATGCAGCTTACCATAAGATAGATTACCCTTTCTTAGAACCAAACACCATTAGTGTTATCACTAAGTATGACCTTAAGGATGGCCAGATAGTTAGATATGAGTTTCCTCCATCAACCAAGTATATCCTTCCCAATATTAGGAATGAAAAACATAATATTATCTATGTCTCGCCTTTTAAGTCTAAGGATGAGTTTGAACTCATATCTTCCAAAGATATTAAGAATCTTATGGAACAACCTAACTATACCAACAAGTACCTCCAAACCATAGGGGAAAAATTAGGAGAAAACCCTAGCCTTAGTTCATAAGCTAGTACATCTTCTTCTAAGACCATTCAAACCTCAATCTTTAAACCTTTTAGGATGACTGATAGGCTTAGGAAAGAGTTTGCTAAACTCAAAGCTTTTAACCAACCTCCTAGTCAACCCTTTGATGAGTTTAAACAGAATCTTGAAGGATTAACATCTATAATCATTCAAGAGACTCCTCAGACCTCTACTTTGCAAGAAGCTCATTCTAGACCAACCCTCACTAGGGCAAGATCTAGACAGGAAGCCCAAAAGGACAAAGATAAGGAAATCAATGTCCTTAACCAAGCTGGGTCAGAAAATGGTAACTCTGACTCTGATAGATCTATCTAGATTAATCCTATTACAAATCAACCTAATTGGAAGCAACCTTCTAATCTTTATTACAATAGGGCAATCGCTTTTGATCTTCTCTTAGAAGAAAGGGAACATTCCAAATCCTTTAATGACAACCACATCTATGAATGAAACATAGATGGTAAAACTAGGTACCAAATCCTCAATATCCTCCAGCAAATGACCATTGTTGCTACACCCTATGATACATCCCTTAACTATACTGAAGCAGTTATTGTAAATATTTTAGTTGCCGGTTTCACTGGATAACTAAAAGGCTGGTGGGATAACTACTTGTTTGAGGAGCATAAGATTACCATCCAGAGCACTGTCAAAATGGAAAATGATGGCACTGTTATAACCTAAGATGGTAAACTAATCCCTGATTCTGTCAACCAGTTAATTTTCACCATAGTTCAACATTTCATAAGTGATTCTAGCTTATGGAAAGATAGATTTGCCAAACTCCTTTCCAATCTTAGGTGTAAAATCCTAGCTGACTTTAGGTGGTATAAGAATACCTTCCTCACCAGAGTCTTTACCCGAGAAGACAGCCAAGAGCCTTTCTGGAAAGAGAAATTTCTTGCTAGTCTTCCAAAATCCTTAGGGGATAAGGTTAGGGATAAGATCCGTAGTCAGCATCCCAACAATGAAATCCCTTATAAGCAATTGAGTTATGGTCAAAGTATTGCTTATATCCAGAAGGTAGCCTTACAGTTCTGCCAATATGATAAAATCCAGTATCAGCTTGCCAAAGAAAAGGCTCAAAATCGCAGAGATTTGGGTAATTTTTGTGAGCAGATTGGTCTTCCTTGTTCCTAGTTTGGAACTCCGTCTAGGAAGCTTATGAGAGAATTCCAAACCAAACCTCCCTTTGATAAGGTCAACATTCCTAAGAAACCTGCAGTTTGTTGGACTTGTGGCAAACCTGGTCATAAAAGTCAGTATTGCAGGCTTGCGAAGAAGCTTAGGAACCTCAACCTAGAACCTTTTGTTGAAGAATAGATTAATTAGCTAAGAATCTAATAAGGAGTTTTCTGAGAGTCAATCTTCAGAAAATTTGAATCAAATTCAAGAGGATGATTTATCTTCGACTAATGAAGCATGTCCTTCTTCTTCTTCTCAAATCAATGTCCTTACCCGGGAGCTAGATCTTCTTTTTGAGGTGATTAATTGAATTTCTGATCCTGAAAAGAAGATTTTTTTTTTTTTGTTAAAACTTAAACAATCTTTTAATAAAGCATCTTCTTCTTCTTGTAGATCAAACAATTTGTTAATTAATAACAAGTTTAATATAAAAGAAACTCTTAAGAAACTTGAAAATAGTATTGTTAAACCTATAACCATTAAGGATCTTTAGCATGAGGTTAATCAATTGAAAGCTAAAATTTGCCTTATTAAAGAACAACAAAATGTTCACAAGAACATTTTGAGTGTTCTTCAATCTGGTGATCAAACTGATGATGAAGAACCTGTTTAGAATAATCAACCTTCTGATAATGATTCTCCAAATGATTCAGTTATTCCTGTTATTCCTCCAAAGATTTTTAAATTAATTAACCAATTAACAATCAAAATTTTTATATCAAAATTAAAATTATAGTTAAAACTTTTGTCCTTGAAACTGAAGCTATGTTTGATATAGGGCAGATTTAAACTGCATTCAAGAAGGATTAATCCCAACTAAGTATTTTGAGAAAACTTCCGAATGACTTAGTATTGCTAATGGTTCTAAGCTTCGTGTGAATTTCAAACTTTCAAATGCAATAATTGAAAAGGAAGAATTGAAAATTAAAACTTATTTTCTTTTAGTTAAAAATCTTAAAAATACCATTATTTTATGAACATTGTTTATTAAATCCATTTTTTCAATCACAATTTCAGATAAAAGTATTTCTACTACTTATCTTGATAAAATCATTACTTTCAAATTCTTAAAACCCCTATAGTAAGAGATTTCTTATAAGAAAATTGATGATTTGCTTAATCAACCAATCATTCAAAATAAAATTAAATCTTTGGTAAATCAAATCCAAAATTCTTTTTGTGCTGATCTTCCTAAAGCTTTTTGGCAAAGAAAGCAGCACATTGTTAATCTTCCTTATGAAAAGGATTTTAATGATCGACAAATCCCTACCAAGGCTTGACCTATCCATATGAGTCAAGAACTCATTGTTCATTGCTAGAAGGAAATTCAGGATCTTCTGCAGAAGGGATTAATCAGGAATAGCAAAAGCCCTTGGTCTTGTTCTACTTTTTATGTTAACAAACAAGCCTAAATTGAACGTGGCACTCCTCGTTTAGTTATCAGTTACAAACCTCTCAATCAAGCCCTTTAGTGGATCGGTTATCTGATTCCTAATAAGAAGGATCTTCTTAATCGCCTTTTTTCTACTAAAATCTTTTCTAAATTCTACATGAAATCTGGATTTTGGCAAATTCAAATCAAGGATAGTGATTGTTATAAAACAGTCTTCGCTATCCCTTATGGACAATAGGAATTGAGAGTCATGCCTTTTGGATTAAAAAATGCTCATTCAGAATTCCAGAAAATTATGAATGACATTTTTAATCCTTATTTTTCCTTCATTATTGTCTACATTGATGATGTTCTTGTGTTTTCTCAATCAGTTGATCAACATTTTAAACACATTAATGTTTTCATTCAGGTAATCAAGAAAAATGGTCTTACTTTATCTAAAACCAAAATCAATCTTTTTCAAACAAAAATTCATTTTCTTGGTCACAATATTGACCAAGGCATTATCACTCATATCAATCGTGCTATTGAGTTTTTAACAAATTTCTTTACCATATTATTGAGAAAACTCAACTCCAACGTTTTCTTGGTTGTCTAAATTATGTTGCTGACTTCTTTTGGCAACTAAGTAATCTTACTAAACCTCTCTATGATCGTCTCAAGAAGACACTCACTCCATGGGCCATTATTCATACTAATCTTGTCCAACAAATCAAATCTAGAGTCAAAGACCTTCCCTGTCTTTACCTCCCCAATCCTTTAGCCAAAAAGATTGTTAACATTGGTTATGGTGGTATTCTTAAACATTCTGTCAATGGCAAAGAACAAATAATTGCATTCACTTCAAAACATTGGAATCCTGCTCAGCAGAATTATTCAACTGTTAAAAAAGAAGTTTCAGCAATTGTTTTATGCATATCTAAATTTCAATCTGATTTGTTAAATCAAAGGTTTTTAATCTATGTTGATTATAAGTCTGCTTAAGAGATTTTGCAAAAGGATGCTAAAAACCTTGCATCAAAACAAATTTTTGCCATATGGCAAGCAATTTTAAGTATCTTTGGTTTTGAAATTGAATTCCTTAAAGGTACCTTATACTCTCTACCTAATTACTTACTCAAGAATATTTACATGGGAGAAATCAGTGATTGCCAAATGCCAGACTCGGTTAAATCTTCCTCCTCACAAGGAAGAGGGAGAGGCAGGAGCACCAAACCCATACTAGTTGTGGCTGGTTTAATCACCCATACAAGGTCCGAATCTTCATCTAAACAAGAAGAAGATTCCAAAGATAAATCTAAATTTGGGTCATCAACCCAATTTGGGTCATTTACCCTGTTACCTCAATCTCTTACTATGTCATCTACTGAGAAACCTAAATCTCAATCTCAAACAAAGTCTGACTATGTCATGCCAATCCAAACTCCTTTGGCGCTACAAGAGCAAGGTCTTTCCCATCTTCCAAAAGGTTTTTCATCCAAATCATGGGTTGACATTGCTTCTGAAGAAGAAGAAGACAATGAAAGCATTGCAACCATGATTAAAAATTTGAAAGAAATCCCTTTGATCCTCCAACAACCTAAAGACAAAACTATAGTTCATCAGCCTAAACCTATAACAATCTAGAAACCCAAATCTCATACCCAATACGTCCCTAAAAACAAATTTGAGGATGTTATTCAATTGGAACTTGAATTTTGGGACCCTAAACCTAACAGAATCCCTCAGAAGATTTTCCGAAAAGATTTTCAGGGAAACCAATTTCATTACAAACCAACCTCAATCCATAAGACAAGACATTTTTATGAATTTATTCTTGTTGATACTAACTCAGTCCAGATTAAACACATTAAAATAATGATTCTGAATAAATTGTCTATTTAACTCTGCAAATCCTTAAGGTTTTAACACCTAAAGAATTTGGAGATTTGAATAAAATAAAATAAAAATTCTCAAAATTATGATCCCGTTGTTTTTTCTTATTGGGATTATCAAACTGCCTAGCATAATGTCTTTTATTTTCAGAATAAAGATTTTATGCACTCTTGGCTAATTTATTTTAAACAAAATGTCCAATACAAATTTCCTCAATGGTTCATTCATTGGTGGAATTATTTTAGACCAGTCGTTGATATTCTTCCTACCGAAGTTATCTCTGGCTTAACCACTTTTACTAAGAAGTTTGAATTCTCTAATGATCCATTCCCAATGGATTTACATTTCTTTAGTAGGTTGTCCCTAGCCTGGATTTTTCAGTGGCAATATGTCTATGGTAATGTCTCAGTCAAAGGACAATTACCAATGCTCAGAAGACAAGCTCTTGTCAAATGGTGGTCCCAATTCGATCCTTTCAGGGCTCACTTGACCAGGTTTTGCTTTGGTTCAAAAACCATCCCAAATTGAACAAAGCAGTAGATCCAGAAACCTGTAAGTTTCTCAATCAAAGATCATCAGCCCTAGCAGCCTTGACATCATCTACCTCAAAGGAGAAGTTCACCGAGAATATGAAGATGATATTTAATCTTTTGGAGAATGAGAATGAAGATGCTTGTTCCGCATCCAAGAAGCTTGTTGAAGAACCTACTGAAGCCTTCTCTCTAGCATCCGATGATTTTTATCAGAATGAAGACAATTGTTTCAGGATAGACCTGGTTGAAGCGTGACGTCATAATGCCATCATATTTTCCTGCGACAGACTACTGTTCAGAACTGTTCATTGTAGCGGTAGGTTTTCTCGTTTTGATTACCGGAACTGTAGAAACAGGAAATCTTATGTCTTTATAAGGGTTGTGTCCCTCATTCTGTAATCAAGTTTTTTAGATCCAGAGAGTTTCTCCTTAGGTATACCTCTGAGTTGCAATTTTTTGAAATCTTTTATTTTGAGAAATAAAATTTATTTTCTCATTTGCATATTTTTTTCATATTCTGTAATTGAATTCTTCTCATCTCACCCACTCCCTCTCATCCTGACGGCTTTTCGCGCTTGAGAGTTTTAGTATTATATGCTTTAAGTTTATACATTTGCATATGTTTTGATTCGTAGTCATGTGAATTTCGTATTTTATTCCTGCTTTCCATTGATGCTTTGTCTGTCTTAGTCTCCTCTTTCCCCTTACTCACTTCCACCTCGTGTGTGTATATATATTTCAACTTAAAAAACATGTATTCTATAAACTATCTCAATTAAATTGAGAATCTTTATTAAAAAAATAAAAATAATAACAAATAACATTACAAACCCAATAACTACACATGAACAATCCCTATAAAATCATCTTTAGATTCCACTATTCACTTAACTCCTATATTTTTTTGTTTGCATTCATAAATTGTAATGCATCCAATCCGTATAAATTCCAAGCCATTGGACATGCTTAATAGTAAGCATTTCCACCACACAAGAAATAGTTGTCACCATATGGGTAAAAAAATAGAAAATAACATTAAGCATCAATATTTTTTATATAAAGTAAGCATCAGTATTTTTTTATAAGATAAGAATCATTTTATATGTACATCTATTGAATTTTTTCATGTGCATTGCTCATTATTTAACATAAAATTAAAAATAAATCAGAATTTTTATGGATTAAAAAATTGATTTCAAATTACAACTTAACAATGAAAAAAGTCAAAAAAAAAATTAGAGATTTCAAATTTAAAAACAAATTTGATTATTATGATTTAGTAATATATTAAAAAACATTGATTAATATGAAGAAGGATCATAAAGTTGATAATATAAAATAAAATAGATGAAAAAAATAAAAAAATAATAGAAATTTTTATGTGACAAAAAAAAAGTTGATTTCAAATTGAAATTGAAAATATTTTTTTTTTAAAAAGATAATTAAGATTATCAAATCGAAACATTCATGATTGTTAAAAAAAAGGTAATTATTTATCTTCCCTTAGTAACATGAATTATATCATTTTAATTTTTGTTTATTCAGAAGAAGAAAACAAATTTTTATTTTTTGAAAAGAGAATATTTTATATTTTTATAGTTTTTTAGTTCAACAAGGGGTTTGTCCTCGCTCCTACGTATCCCCAAATGCAATGAGAAAATTAGACTTACATAGTTCTTTGGAAGAAAATAACTTGTGTGTTTAGTTAATTTTATGTTTTTTATTTGAAATATTTGTTTTAATTGCGTGACAAAATGCCGTTAAGGTCTTGAACCTTGAAATGACTTTGAATTTTAAGAAGGAAAAAAAACAGAGAGAATAGCTTAAGGCATTGGATCTTGAAGCGATCTCGAGTAAGGTGTAATTTTTTGGAGAAAAAGGAGATTTGAGTAATAATTTATTTTAGTATTTTTAGATTTCTTTTTTGAAAAAATATTTTTGATCTGCGATAAATTTTGTGAAGTCAAGTAAGTTGGAGACCTAACATGGTGTGTATATGTAATGATGCAGGTGTGACTGGC
Source organism: Glycine latifolia (assembly GCA_013407115.1). Lineage (NCBI taxonomy): Eukaryota > Viridiplantae > Streptophyta > Magnoliopsida > Fabales > Fabaceae > Glycine > Glycine latifolia. Next base: position 1,938,754 of record CM023942.1, read on the forward strand.
AATATTTATTTGATTCAAATTTTAAAAAATGGGCAAGGCCCAAAAAACAAGGTGGTGTACATATAAAAGATGGAGGTGTGAATATAAGTATTTATTTAATTTGATTTTTAACAAGAAAATAGGTCGGCCGAAAAATAACGGGTGTACGTATAAAATATGGAGGTGTGAATAACAATATATATTTAATTCAAACAAAATTAGCTTGACCCAAAAAATGCGAGGGAAAGAAGGGAGAGAAGAAGGAAAAAGGAAGAAAAAAGAATGAAGGGATACCTGGAGATCCCTCTTCTTACTCTCAGTGTAATGTCTCTTTGATTCTTTTTTTGGTGTGTTTTCTGTATCTAGGCCTCCCCTTTTATATTGTTCTTTCTTTCTCTTCCTCTTTATTCTTTCCCTTTTTCTTCTTATTTTTTCCAGTTTATCATCTTCTTTTCCTTTTTTTTCTTTTTCTGCTATCTCTCTTTCCCTTTTTTTTCTTTATTATGTTTTCTTTCCTTGTTTCTTTTGTTACATTGTCTTTCCCTTTTTTAAATATTTTTTTCTTTCCCTTTTTTTGTTTTAATTTATTTTTCTTTTTTATTACGTTTTCTTTCCTCTTTTTTTAATATTTTTACTTTCCCCTTATACATTTTCTTTCCCTTTTTTTAAATATTTTTATTTCCCCCTTTTTTTATTATGTCTGCTTCATCACTTTGGTTTCCCTTTTTTCATTTTTTTAAATTAATTTTTTTAAAACAAATATTTTTCTTTTCCCCATTTTTTGGGACCTGGACAGAATTAGGGTCTAATAGTTGTCCCTCTTTACTTATCTTTTATTGAAAATAAAAGATAAGTAAAGACGATGACACTAATTCTGTTCGAATGATCCTTCGAAAGATCACAATATGAAAATGAAGAAACATAAAGGGAGAGGATGTTAAATCATATGAAACATAAAGGCAGAGGACGTTGAGTCCTATGAAACATAAATGCAGAGGACATTGAGTCCTATGAAACATAAAAGTTGAGGACATTGAGTCCTATGAAACATAAAAGCAGAGGACGTTGAGTCCTATGAAACATAAAAGCATAGGACGTTGAGTCATATGAAACATAAAAGTTGAGGACGTTGAGTCCTATGAAACTTGCCAACAGGTATTGGTACGCAGAGGCTCAAACTTGTAAAAAAGTGAGAGGTTGACTCTCTGAAAGGGCCACTTATCCCAAATTGGATCTCTAGAAAACGACAATTAAAGAGAAGACTATGCACTTAAAGCTTTATATGAAGCATATGAGTTTGGAATGCATTATGATGAATGAAAAGAGACATGCAGGCTTCGCCCTGAAACACAGTAAATTTGGGCTTTTGTACCCATAAATGCAATGCAACAATTTGTGAGTCATGAAAATAAGATATGTCAAGTTCCAACAATCTGGGACGAGAATAGCCTTAAAAATTGTGCAATGCTCATAACATTCTTTCACTCGTTATACTTTGTTGGTCTTTTTTTATTTTTTATTTTTTATTTTGTTTTTTTGAAAAACACATATTGACTGTGTCTTTCTAAAAGATGTGATGATTCATGCAACCTTATCTTGACTTTTGAGTATCTCTTTGGATACTCCCTCAGAGTGTATGTTTTGTTTGACCCAATTGCTTGGCAATTTCGGAAGATGGCAATGGAGTCATTTGACGTTTAACTAATCAACTAAAATATTAAGTTCAGGGTTCGTCCCTTTTTTTAAAAAAAAATTGATTGCTCTGCACGACAAGGAAATATAAGGCTTCGAGATTGATCGCGTGTACCATTGAAGGATGGAAATGGATTGTTACACTTTGGTATATGACCAAGTGAAATTGTCGTGATTTAAGATAGTAGAGGGATGCCATGAGTCCATCAATCCCATTGAAGCTTGATGATATGGGCTGATCCTGAAAGGATTTATGCATCAAAGACTACCCTTGGATTCGAAAGGAACCCTAGGGACATTGCATGAGCGATTGACGTTGAATGGACCCCACTATCACAATTGCCTTCAAGCATCTTCCATGCTGAATGAGTTTCTCAAATGTGCAAGTGTGAACCTCGAGATGCTTTACTTTTTTTTATCCTAACGATCATAAAAGTGTGTGTGTGTTCCATTCCAGAATCCAAACTCAAAAGTGAAATTAGTCTTTCCTTGATACACATGGGCTTTATTGGGCATGTAATGTTGCCAGGGCTTAAGAAGACTATGAAAGAAATGTCAAAGAGGCTCAAACAATGTTTACGGGTTATATAGAGTAAGAACCTTGAGCGCCTTGCTTGTACTTTTCTCTATTTCAACTTTTTGGTTGGGCTTTACTCTATCCGTTGCGCTATCTTTCGCAAGTTGGCTATTTCCAGACTTTTGACCTTCGATTGACAAAACATTTTCTTAAAAGATTGCGCTTGGTTAGACCCCATGCTCCAAGGAATGAAAATTTTGATCGTCAATACTTTGACAACTAATGGAGATATGATGAATGAGCAACACATAATAATGCTATGCATGATAGATGTATTTATGATAGCGACACAAGATGCTCAAATGACCACCCCTTCTTGCTATCAAACGCATTGGGTACCATGTTCATGTGATCTTTGATCATTTTCAGGAAAAATGAGTGTATAACCCCAACATGATTTGTTTATGGACATGACCATGATACCCAACGCATGTAACCAAGAACACGATGTAAGCTTTCGCGCTTCATTGCGACTTTTGGCCACACAGAGGAAAATGCAAGGCATGAGCAAATATATGTTATAATCATGAATGGGTGAACATGGCATGTGAATGATAACGACAAAATGTATGTGATTGCTGGAAAAAGAAACATGCTAGACGAATATATATGAAAATGCAACGACTTATGCGAATGCGGTGCATGAATATGATAAATGACGCATGTGGAAAATGATATGTCCATCGTGATGATATGAAGAGACACATGATGTGATCAAGGAAACAAAGGGGTGAGTATGCTTTGTGTCCCTAATTCAGGAACCTTGCGGAAAAGGATCTAAAAGTCCACCATTCAATAACAACTTCCAAGGGTAGTTTCATGTAATCTCATCGACCTCTAGAGATATCATCCTCTTAAGTAATAACATTACAGCAATAGGGACTACCAACTGCAATGCATCACAAAAAGCGGAAAAATTTATATAAGGATTCACTATCATTAAGCGAATTGGAGACCTACCATGACCACAGATCGACCTCCATTCCCTTTGGCTCACACAGACCTGGGTATAGGGCCCAATATCTCAAAGTGTGTGCAAACAGTGCAGGTATCGTGTGTGCACGGAACAACCTAAGAATTACTCAACCCCACTTGTATAACAACCAGAAAATTCCCAAACTGATACAACAAATACAACATAGTCGTCTAACCTAGGATTCAATGACACAATTTATTTCTAACTATAAGTGAGTAACAACATAGCAAAGGATATATACAAGCATGAGCGAGACAAAGAATAAAAATGAGATCGAAGCAAAATCACAAAAAGAACGGTAGCGGTGTGAAACGATAACAAACAAGAGCACAACAAAAAGAAGAAAAAAGAAGGAAAAAAGTCACGATAAAATTGTACACTCGATCAAATGGCTTAACTCTCTAACCATCCCCAATGGAGTCACCATCTACTGTAAAAACATCAGAAAAAAAGAAGGAACGGTCTACGATTTGAGAAAGAAAGAGTTCGGGAGTCATTTACGCACGAGGAAGTTGTTAGCACCCTATGCGTCCGTCATGAAAATGACAACCTTTAATCGAATGTGCTAAAAATAAAGTGACTTTTAATTATTTCTTTTCCCTTAAGAATATGAATTAGGTTTTTTTTATATTTTGTTTGTTTTTTTAGAAAGAGAAAGTAATTTTTTATTTTTTTTAAAATGATTATAAATATTTCTTTTTAGTTTTTTAGGTCAATGAGGGGTTTGTCCTCGCTCTTACGATCCCCAAGTGGAATGAGGAAATTAGACTTACGTAGTTCTTTGGTAGAAAACAACTCGTGTGTTTGGTAGATTTTATGTTTTTTTAAAGAATTGTTTTAATTGCGTGACAAAGAGTCGTTAAGGCATTGGACCTTGAAACGATGTTGAGTTTTAAGAAAAAGCGGAGAGAATCGCTTAAGGCATTTGACCTTAAAGCGATCTCGAGTAAGGTGTAATTTTGTAAAGAAAAAAAAAGGAGAATTAAGTGATCATTTATTTGAGTATTTTTAGATTTTTTAGTTTTTTTGAAAAAGAGATTTTGGATTTGCGGTAAACTTTGTGAAATCAAGCAAGTCAAAGACCCAACATGGAGTCCACAGAACGTAAGCGAATACTAATACAAAATTGCAAGAATAAATAAATTAGATGGATAAGACATGCGGAAATAAATCGAATGGAAATGGAAAAGGATAAAATAGAGGCAGGGAATACACTTAATAATCAAGGGTGTGGGGGTTGAAATGTGGGGGAAATAAAATAAATAGGTAACAGAATATTTACAACACATTGCTAACTAATTAAACAATGATAATGATAAGACAATCAAATTGAAGAATAAATAATAGGCAAAAACAAAAAAATAAAAAAAGTAAAGAGTTGTCCACTAATTTATTATATTTCAAACTTCTTGAAAGCGGGCTAGGCCAAAAATAAAAATAAAGGGTGCATGTGTAGAACAAAAGGTGTAAATAGTAGTTTTAATTTTTGCCTCCGACTTAACAAAAAGGCCTAGGCACAAAATGGTAGAAGGTGCATGTGTAGAAAAAAGGAGATGTAAATAGTAGTTTTCGTTTTTATTTTTCTTAGGTTTAACAAAAATGGGCTAGGCCCAAAATGGAAGAAGCTGGATGTGTAAAAGATAAGGGCACAAATAACAGTTTGTTTTATTTTAGAAAAATTACAAAGAAAGGGGAAAAGTGAGGAGAAGGAAGGAATGAGGGAAAACGTGAAGACCCTCATCTTTCTTTGTCTACAATATCAAATGAAATGACTTTATTGATTCCTTTTGTTTTCTTGGGATTTGTGTCTCTTCTGTTCTTTTTGTGTCCATATGTCCCTTTTTATATTGTTCTTTCTCCCTATTCCTCTTTAACTTTTTCATTATTATTATTATTATTTTGAGATGATATCATGCTTATTAATGAGACCAAAGATGGTATTAATAGGAAATTGAAATTGTGGAGAAACACTTTGGAGTCTAAAGGATTCACGATAAGCAAGAGCAAGACGAAGTATATGAAGTGTGAGTTTTCACGGGTAAGAGATGGTGATCAAGGCACAATACATCTACTTGGTCAAGAGGTACCCAACAAAGATGTTTTTAGATACTTGGGATCAATTTTGCAAAAAAGGTGGTGAGATTGATGAGGATGTAAATCATAGAATTAGAGCAGGGTGGATAAAATGACGAAGTGCATCGGAGTTTTGTGTGACTGCAAAATTCCCCTTAAGCTAAAAGGAAAATTCTATAAAACAGCTGTAAGACCGACAATATTATATGGAGCAGAATGTTGGCCAACACATAGGCAACTTAAGCATAAAATAAGGGTAGCAAAAATGAGGATGTTAAGGTGGATGTGTAGTTATACGAAGATGGATAAGATAAGAAATGAGAATATTCGAGAAAGGTATTAGTGGTACCGGTATGTGAAAAGATGAGGGAGCATAGATTGTTATGGTTTGGGCACGTTATGAGACGACCACTGGATGCTCTCATAAGAACAGGAGTTTATTATCAAGAGCTCGACACAAAGAGAGGTAGATGTCGACTGAAACTTACCTGAAGAAAGGTAGTTAAACAAGACATAATGGAGTGAGATATAGATTGGCGGACGATATGTCTTAGGACAGAGTGAAAAAAAGCTATAAACTTGGTGGAGGGTTAAACCCATTAGTAGTTCTATGTTCCAGTTATTCTCTTGTTCTAGTTTTTTTTCCTCTTCATTTCTCTCCTCTTCCTTTCACCCCTATTTTATTTTAGCTTTTTTTTGTCTTATTTCCACTTTTTTCTTCCCCTCTCCCTTTCTCTTTCTTTATCTTATTTCTGATCTATCATTGAGTTTATCTACCACCGACTCCAATTAACTTGGGTTAAAAGTGTTGTTGATGTTGATGTTTGATTACGTTTTCTTTTGTTATTTCTTTTGTTACGTATTCTTTTCCCTTTTTTAATACTTTTATTTCCCATTTTTTTATTACATTTTCTTTCCTCTTTTTTTTAATATTTTTGTTTCCCCTTTTATGTTTTCTTTCCCTTTTTTGTTTTAATATTTTTTCTTTCCCCTTTTTTATTACATTTTCTTTCCTTTTTTCTGTTTTAATATTTTTATTTCCCCTTTTCTATTACATTCATTCCATCACTTTGGTTTCCCTTTTTTTCGTTTTTTTTAAACAAATATTTTTCCTTTCCCCTTTTTTGAGACCCGGACAGAATTAGGGTCTGACAATTAGTAATATGTTTTAAAACAACATTGATTAATATGAGGAAGAGGAACCAGGAAGTTTATTAAATGAAGAAAAAGAAAATAAATATAACAATAGATGATGATCATAATGATATAAAAGATTAGATATATAACAATAGATGTATTGAATAAAAAAATGTGTTGAATAAAAAGACAACAAAATGTAAAAACAATGGGTCAATACTTGTTTCTTGCTTAATGTGCGGGTTCTTTCATCAATTTGCTTGAAGCGAATTAAGGTTCTTTCGTTATTGAAATAAATTATGTCTTTTGCTACTTCATTCTAGCTTAAAGCACAAAGTATGCAAACACAGATGATCATGGACGAATCATGGAAGTTTGGATTATATCAAATGTGTTGAGTTGCTTTCTAACATTCACCAATGTGACACATGAAAAACATGAAAATAATAGTAAAAAAACAGGCTTAAATGTATTGTTATAATTGACGCATGTAAACTAAATGAAATGAATTTCCAAACAACATGTAAACTAAATTACAACCGAAAAAATAATTATACAGAGAAAGTAAAAACATAAAATGCAATAAAATAAAGAGAAATACAAATAATAAAAGTGAAAGACAAATGACCAAGAAGAGAGAATGACATGCACGGTTAAAAACAACAGGTTACCAGATTATGTATCCCCTTTATTTATTGTTAGAGATATATATTATATTATTATTATATGCTCGACAAATTATTTCAATTAGTTTTTAACTTTCTTTACTAGGTGAAAAACTTATTTGACTGTTTGGTAAATAAGTTTTTTTTTAAATAGCTTCTAGTGTTTTTTAAACGCTATTTAGGTTATGTTTAACAAAATTAGTTGAAAAACAAATAGAGGCTATGTTTTGTAAAACTAAGTGAGCTGAAAGACATTTCATTAGCTTTTAACTTTTTCTATTAGCCAATAAGTTTATTTGTTTTTTGATAAATAAGTTTCTTTTAGTAGTTTCTCAATAGCTTGTAGTATTTCTTAAGCGATGTGAGGTGGCTGAGGCTGTCGCCCATGTACCCGAGGATGGTGAAGGGATAAGCGAAAATCTCGGGGCACTGTTTTTCAGAGTTCCCCACCCACGTGTAAGGGAGCGTGTAGCCCACCTTCAACAGGAAGGTGAAGTAGTGGAAGCAACAGACGACACGACAGGAGTCTTCCTTGGTGACATCTTCGGCAATGAGGATAAGGTAGATCCTGTTGTGGTGGTCAACGAGGAGGGGCTTGGCCTAGACGGCGGTGGCAATGATCTCCTGCACGGAGAGGCGTGTGAGTGGGTGTCGTGGGAGTAGCCAAGGACGAAGTACTCGGCAGTGATGGAGACAGAGCAGAGAGTGGTGCACTGGGATCATATATTGAATAAGAGAATTTCAATTTCTTACCTTTTAAGAGGAAATTAAAATTTCACATTTTTAGTTTTTTTAATTTCCAAAAATTTAAACAATGAATTTTAGATTAAAGAATTTTAAATTATCTGATAAATTACTTTTCACAGTTAAAATTCTTTATCTAAACACACTCTTAAGAAATTATTGAAGGATGGTCATGTTTTGGCAAAGGTAGCCACATCTTGTTTGAGTATCCAAATTTACAATCATTCTCCACCTTGTATATTGGTTTGCTTATGAAGGAAATTGCTTAAATTTGTTTCTGTAAAAAAATATTAATAATATACAATTAAATGTCAGTTCAACAATACTAACAAACTTCATGCCTTTCAATTTTTTTTAAAGCAAATTAAATTCCAACTAATACTCTATGATACTATTATGTTCCAACAATGTGTCAATGATCTTGGTTGCTGAGAAGACAAACAAATATAATTGTAGCAAATTTGTAAAGCATGTAAATGGATGTACTAAAATTTAAATTTCCATATCACAGAACGAATTTGTCAGTACTCTACACATTCAGAAAGGAAAAAAACTATTTATCCTAAATTGCATTTTACCCTTAAATGAAACAAAATTTGAGATATGATAAATTTGTCTAATGGAAACTTAGTGACATTTTAGTCAAATGAAAATTTACTAATATTTTGATTCAATCTATTATGCAGTCATATTGGCAATCATTTTTGTAACATTTCAGTCTTTGTGTCACATAAGTTCTTTCATTAATGATAACAAACAGAAACTAATAGATTAATGGACTTCTTTCACTTTTTTCATTTTTAATGACTAAAATTTGAATTTTCATTTTTTGGGACAAATTAGTCAGTCTCTACACATTCAGGGACGAAAATGACTACTTACCCTATTGTGTTAATTGTATTGGATATTTGGATTAATAATGATATAAAGTAGTTCTAAGAAAAAAAGATAATTCATTGGTACGAACCGAACCAAACTATTCATGAATGGGTTGAATTGAATTGGGTTTCAATTTTTTTTTTTTGAAAATCGAACTGAATTTATCAAATTTAATTTAGTTAAATTCTAAAATTGACCAAAATCACCTAATCGCACGAACACCCCTAGATGGAGAGCTTTTGGAGTTTGGAAGGGCAGTAGAGAAACTTCATTGTGATTCAATAACTCGGTTAAATAAAAAGAAGTTAAATTTTAACCGAACATGCAATTTTAAAATAAATTAATTTAATAACACATGTTACTTTGCTCTCAATACTTACGCCATGCGTGACACCTTCCAATCTCCATCAACTTGTTTTTAATAGACTGAACAAGCCTCCACCCAGCAACATTACCAACATTATCCCCACAATACTTTTCTAATGAGCCTCAGCAAGATTTAAGGGGTAAAAAAAATTGCACATTCAAGTAAAATTTGCAAAAAGAACTCAATGGTTTTGATGTTCACATGACAATGAATTAAAGAGAAATTATAAAGAAACAGTAATTACAAAGATAAAACTTTGAACAAATTATACTCGGCAATTTAGCCCTTGTTAAACTAACACCTAGTTTCTAAAATCATATTTCTTTTAACTCCCATAATAATCCTGTATCCACGAAACCCATCCCCCAAACTGTATGTTATTTCTCAAATTTGCCTGCTTCGTGCTTTTGAAGAGAAGTTAAGTTTGCCTGCTTTCACCCCATTACTTGTACGCCATTGTAAAGGATTAAACATGCAATGATTTGTTGGTGACTCATGCAATGATGTGTTGGTGACTGATACTTATAATGCCCTCCTTCGGTTAACAAACATGTAATAAAACAAAAAGGATATTAAAACAAATGTGACACTACGAAACCATAAGAGTAAATTAAATTTCAATAGGAAACCACGATCTTACAACAATTTACAACTAAGAACAATGTTAAATCTTATTTTCTTTGATTTAATGCTAAATCTTAAAACTCACATTTTTTGTTCTAATGTTAAATTTTATTTTAAGATCTTAAACCTCTTTTGTAAATCAAACAACGAACAGAGCTGATTTTTAAAATGTATATGACGTCAGTATTAAAGAATGTGGTAGCTCAGACAAATGTGAACAAATCTATTCCCAGACCTTGCAATGGTGAAGGTCTCAGAGCTGGGATTATAATTTATCAACATTGACCACATAACAAAGGCATAAAACAACTTTTTGGAAAAGGACATTAACCAATGCAGATAGATATCATTTGAACGTGGATAATGGTAAACTCTACTGATAAAATATGTTTAATCCCTAAAATGTAAATCATAATTTAGTGCTCCAATTTTAATGCTACTACCATTAGGTACCTGAAACAGAATATATTCTTGTTAGCCAATGCACAAATTGTGAATCAAAATTCTTCTTGGTTTATTCTTATTCTGATCAAACCAATAAAAATCAGAATGTGAGAAGAATTCAAACATAAGAACCAAAAGCGAATGGAGTAATTGGTTATTAAACCCTAGTGAAAAAAACAATTGATAATGACCAACACCAGCAAAGCTGAATAGTTACCTATGAAGCAGATACCCAATCTTCCACGCCCTTCCAATCCTTGCATAGAACTCCCCTGCCTCGCTGAATGTTATGAGATCATCAATGATCATTTACTTCTCCTTTGGATCCATAGCTAGTGTTTGAAATGTTGCAAGGTGCTCAAACACCACATGGCTCCAATAAGCACCACTATTGGTACAAAGCTTCCTTTGCCTGTTTTTAACCTTAATTGCCTTACCCTCTTTCAGCACATGACTAAGGTATCTCCCTAAGATCAAATCTCTATTGCTTTTATGAAAAGTCAGTTTATAGTACCTTTCCTAATCTGACATAGGGTGGTGGAAGGAAATTGTTATTGTGACTTGGAAATGTGCTTCCCGTAGGCCCACCAAAGCTTTGACACCATTGAACTCATCAGCTACTTCTTCATGGTCATCCATGCTGAGAACAAGAGACTGGTAGTTCTTCCCTATGTCAGCTTTGAGCCTCTTTGCTTGTGTTGATGCCTTGGAGCTGAGGTAGTTCTCTGTGGCAGAATAGGCCACACTTCACATGAATCTCTTACCAGTGAACTCATGGAATGTGATTCGGATGTAAGGGTAGACTAAGGTCACCAATCTTTGGGAGTGTTTCTCAATTTGGTTGGATAGTTGGTAAGGGAAAAATTGCTTAAACATGGCCCAAACAAACATCAAGGAAGCAACTATGGACCCTATGTCTAGAAATCCGATAAAAACAAATTAACAGCCATGGGAAATCAGAAATTAGCAATTGTTCTTGGTCATTATGATTCCGAAACACGGACCAATGTAAAATCATTATGTCTCATGCTTTTAGATTTAATCAAATAAACAAATTGAAAAAAGAGAGATAAAGCACAACAATTTCAAAAAGGAAAAAGTAGATATTAATCATCAGAGACTTGATCACATGATAAATACCATAGGATTAATCCAATGTTACTTGCTTCAAGCATTACTGAAAGCGATTATTTGCCCGTGATCAACTACACATAATCACATATTGCTCACTTGGCCTACAGAAATATTAGCAACAAGATCATAAATTACTTCCTTCAATCAATCCAAGATGGTTTATCATCAAAGTCCCAAGTATAATCATGGGACTCTTGTAACTGACTGTGTTCTAACAAAGAAATTATATTCCCATTACATTTCATATTTGCATTTTTCATGTGATAAAAATTAACATCTAATAGAGTAGAACCACATTCAACAATACAGTAAAATTCGTAAAAAGATAACTCAATTGTTACCTATGAAGCAACGCTCCCTGCTTTTTTTGAAACACACATGCATAAAAACATCTGATTTTAACTACAACAACAAATGACTGAAAAGTAAAGATAGTAAATACAATCAGTGAATCACTGTGGTATGTGGATACATACAAAAAGACACGGTAAAATATGAGACTGCTCTAGTGGAGATGATTAGGGCTGCGCCATCAACACCAAAAAGCATTGATTCATGATGGTTACTTGAAAAATATACAAACACAATTCCTTTGCTCTCCAAAAAGTATGACTTCTTAGAAATCTCGTCAGTAGAATCTAAATAAAATGTAATTATAATGATCCATGAGTAATTTTTTCAATTGATTAATAATAAAAAAATTACAATGATCCATGAGTAATATCAAAACCCTCCTCCTTTGTCCAGGCTTGGGACTGGCTATGAGACCATAGGCGGAGTTAAAAACTTTTTTCTTTTACCATGATATAAATATAAATTATAAATTCTCCTGCATAGGCGGAGTTAAAAACTTTTTTTTTTTACCATGATATAAATATAAATTATAAATTCTCCTGAATTAGCAAAATTCTCAATAAATAAAATCATAAATTCTGCTTAACAGAATTATCAAATAAAAATTATTTTGTTTAAGAGAATTATCATATATTAATAAAGGATAAAATATGTTTGGGATACCTTTAAAATTTAAAAATATTAATTTTATCCTCATAAAAAATTTCATATTAATTTAGTCCTTATAAAAATAAAACATATTTTTGTTAGTCTTAGTGGCAACTCATTCAGATAATAATCTAAGGTGACTAATAGATTTGCATATGTAATTTGATTATAAAAAATTAAACAATTTTTCCGTGTAAAAGTTAATTACATATGAATCAAACTTTATCTTTCCTTAAATCTCATTACAATGTGGGGATAAAAAATTATAATTTTTTGAGGTTTTTAACCAAATTGTTTAATTCATTTGCATTCAAATTACATGTGTAAATATGTTAGTCACATCAAATTATTATCAAATGTAATTACCACTGCGGATAAACCAAAACATGCTTTATTTTTACACGACTAAATTAATAAATAAAATTTATGAGGACAAAATTAATATTTTTCAAATAAAATCATAACTACTGCTTAACAGAATTATCAAATAAAAATTATTCTGTTTAAGATAATTATCATAAATTAATTAAGGATAAAATATGTTTGGGATACCTATAAAATCTAAAACATATTAATTTTTTCCTCATAAAAAATTTCATATTAATTTAGTCCTTATAAAAATAAAACGTATTTTTGTTAGTTTTAGTGGCAACTCATTTAGATAATAATCTAAGGTGACTAATAGATTTGCATGTGTAATTTGATTACAAATGAATTAAACAATTTTCACGTCATCAAATTTTATCTTTCCTTTAATCTAATTACAATGTGGGAGAAAATTCCCAAAAAGAGATAAAATTATGATTTTTTGAGGTTTTTAACTAAATTGTTTAATTAATTTGCAATCAAATTACATATGTAAATGTTAGTCACATCAAATTATTATCAAATGTAATTACGACCACGGATAAACCAAAACATGCTTTACTTTTACATGACTAAATTACTACAATAAAATTTATGAGGACAAAATTAATATTTTTAAAATAAAATCATAAATTCTGCTTCACAGAATTATCAAATAAAAGTTATTCTATTTAAGAGAATTATCATAAATTAGTAAAGGATAAAATATGTTTGTGATAACTATAAAATCTAAAACATATTAATTTTGTCCTCATGAAAAATTTCATATTAATTTAGTTCTTATAAAAATAAAACATATTTTTGTTAGTCTTAGTGACAACTCATATAGATAAAAATCTAAGTTGACAAATAGATTTGCACGTGTAATTCGATTTCAAATGAATTAAACAATTTTCAAGTGTAAAATTTGATTAAAGATAAATCAAACTTTATCTTTCCTTTAATCTCATTACAATGTGGGAGAAAATTCCCAAAAAGAGATGAAAATTTATAGTTTTTTGAAGTTTTTAACCAAATTGTTGAATTCATTTACAATCAAATTACACATGTAAATATGTTAGTCACTTCAAATTATTATCAAATGTAACTACCACTACGGATCAAACAAAATATGCTTTATTTTTACATGACTAAATTACTAGAATAAAATTTATGAGGACAAAATTAATATTTTTCAAATAAAATCATAAATTCTGCTTAACAGAATTATCAAATAAAAATTATTCAGTTTAAGAGAATTATCATAAATTAATAAAGGATAAAATATGTTTGGGATACCTATAAAATCTACAAAATATTAATTTAGTCCTGATATTAATTTAGTCCTTATAAAAATATAACACATTTTTGTTAGTTTTAGTGGCAACTCATTTAGATAATAATCTAAGGTAACTAATAGATTTGCATCTGTAATTCAATTAAAAATGAATTAGACAATTTTCACATGTAAAATTTGATTACAAATGAATCAAACTGTATCTTTCCTTTAATCTCATTACAAACAATGCGGGAGAGAATTCCAAAAAGAGATGAAAAATTATAATTTTTTGAGGTTTTTAACCAAATTGTTTAATTCATTTACAATCAAGTTATTACATATGTTAGTCACATCAAAGTATTATCAAATGTGATTATCAATACGGATCAACCAAAATATGCTTTATTTTTCCGGGATTAAATTAATACAATAAAATTTATGAGGACAAAATTAATATTTTTCAAATTTTACGGGAACACAAACAAATTTATCCATTGATAAATTATAAATAAATAAATTATAAGTTCTTCCATATAAAAGAACTATAAATAAAATAGAAACTCTGCTGAGTACCAGAATTTTCTTTCATATTCATTTGAAAACCTCTGAAGTCTGACATGTGCATTTGATTCTGAAATGGTCGCTGCAGAACCGAAAAAACCAAAATCAAAACATAGAAAGATTAGCACAAGATTTCAATTTCTATTGGAAAATACCAAAAGAAACAATATTTCTTAAAACATAAATAGCAGCAGATACTGCAACAAAGACAGAATATCACTGAGACAAAGCCACCTTAAATTCAACTAGAAAATCAAGAAATAATAAAAATAGAAAATTCATGATTTGAGATAAAGAAATACAACTATACAAGAAGTAAAAATAACGATTCAAGGAAAAGAGAACACAGGCGTATACGGCAACAAAAATTCATGGAAAACCTAACTAAGAGATGAAGAAATTCAGGAAATTAAAAATATGAACCAATGTAAACATAATCATCTCTAATCGAGAAAATTAATTTCAAAAAACGAAAACGGAGAGAGAATTAATTAATCATCAGTGACTTAAATACTAGGAATCATGGAAAGAATCCAATCATATAGTTGTAGGTTTTTCTCTCATCAAATGATCGATATACCAAAGAAAAATGCCGAAGAAACAAGATATGATTTCAGTTTCACATAAAGATAATAAAGAAAAACCTAAACATGGCGAAGAAAATATAATTTCTGAAGAAAGTGATAGAGAAAGAACTTACAAGAATCGAATAACATCCGAAAATATTCGTTGCAGGTTTTTTTCTCATCAAATGAGCGATATACCAAAAGTAAAATGCCGAAGAAACAAGATATGATTTCAGTTTCTCATAAAGACAATAAAGAAAAACCTAAAGAAGAAGAAAATGTAATTTCTGAAGAAAGTAAAAGAGAAAGAACGTACCAGAATCGAATAACCGAAACCCAGTGTTGATGGAAGAGACCCATGAGAGAGTCACTCGCAGCGCGTATTATTTTATAAAAAACACAGTCTACACCGAAGAACCCCTAAAACAATAACAATTTTTAATTAATTAAATTAAAAAATACAATCTTAAATTATGATAAGGCCTCTACTAAATACACTATGCATTTTTCTTATACACTATATAAACTTTTCGAAAATGGCAAAAATACCCTCATGTTTACTGTTAGCTTTTTCTGCTGGTTTTAAGCATTACATGGTCATTTATTTGAGCTTGAGTAGGTGAGCGTTTTCGTTTTCATTGTTGTTGGTCGCGTACGGATTTTGGTTGTGCATTGGAGGTGGCTTTGGTCAGAGGGGGTAGTCGCGGTGGTGGTAGCTGCGTGCACCGTCGTCAGTCGTCGGAGACGCGTCCGTTGGTGGTGCAGGGCAAGTACATAAGTTTGGGTAACATACGGATTATGTAATCCGTATGGAAGATAGGGATTACATAATCCATATGTGATACAGATTGACAAAAGCAACGTACGGATTAGGTAATCCGTATGGTGTATACGGATTACATAATCTGTATAGTTCAGTAGGATTAGTTAATCCGTATGAACTATACGGATTGAGTAATCTGTATGGTTTATATGGATCAGGTAATCTGTATTCACCCTACGGCTTACCTAATTCGTATGGTTTATACGGATTATCTGATCTGTATGAACCATACGGATTACTCAATCCGTATGGTTTATACAGATCAGGTAATCCGTATTCAGTATGAATTGTTTTAAAAAAAATGTAAAAATGAATTTATTTGTTTATAAATTAATAAAAGCAAATAAAATTTGCATAAATTGGATACCACATTGATATAATTGTTGTGGATGTATTATATTAGTATAGGTAAATTGGGTAATTTATGTAAGTTTTCAAATGTTTGGTTTTGAGTGCTTTGATTATATTGTATTTTAGAATTTTGAATATTGTATTTGTCAATACCCATTATTAATGTAGTGTAAATTTGTATTGTATATTGTATATTAGTATGTGTGTGTTTGGTGAATGATGCGTAATTTTATTTTGATTTGTTAAGATGGACAACGACGAGTGGATTTATGACAGTATTATGTGTGAAGAAGTTAATATGGAGGAAGACGTTGCTGAAGAAGCTGATGCGTTTGAAAATGTTAATTGTTCAGTTGATTGTTCAGCAGCATTCAAAACCAACGAGGTATATATTTGATTTAGCATGTAGTTAAAGTAGGTTAATGATTCAGTTTAACTATAGAAATGATAGTACCCAACAATGAATGTTCCATTTTTTTAGGTGTTTGTTTCCCGTGAGGATGTATTGAAATGGGCTCGAAGTGTTGCATTTGATAATGGTTTTGTAGCTGTCATAATGAGGAGTGGCATGGCAACTGCAAAGCTAAGAACAACATCATATGTTATAATTGGTTGTCAAAGGAGTGGAAAGTATCGATCATTCAAAAAAGGTTTTGTACCTACAACGGGTAGCAGTATAAAATGTGAATGTCCGTTTAAGCTGAGAGCAAAACATGTCTCGGGAGGTGAAGGGTGGATAGTAAAGGTAATAAGTGGCACTCATAATCATACTTTGGCTAGGTCATTATGTGGTCACGCATATACTGGTCGGCTAACTGAGAATGAGAAGATCATTGTGGCTGATATGACAAGTTCGATGGTGAAGCCAAAGAATATTCTTTTAACTTTGAAGGAGCACAATGTAAATAATTATACAACTTTGAAGCAAGTATACAATGCAAGGTATGCATACCGCACGCAGATAAGAGGTAATAACTCTGAAATGCAACAGTTAATGATGCTTCTTGAACGCGACATGTATATTCACTGGCATAGGCTGAAAGAAGAAAATGTGGTGCGTGACTTATTTTGGACACATCTAGATGCAGTGAAATTGACAAATGCATATCATATCGTGTTCATCATAGACAGTACATACAAAACAAACAGGTACAGACTTCCTTTACTTGACATTGTTGATGTGACACCTACAGGTATGACATTCTCTGCTGCATTTGCCTATTTAGAGGCGGAACGGATAAACAATCTTGTGTGGGCCCTTCAACGCTTTAGAGGAATTTTTTTAAAGAGTAAATTTTTCCCAGACGTTATTGTTACCGATAGAGATTCAGCATTGATGAGTACTGTGAAAACTGTTTTTCCAATGTCAACCAACTTATTGTGTCGGTTTCATATTGAGAAGAATGTCAAGGCAAAATGTAAAACTTATATACGCCAAGATTTGGCATGGGACCATGTCATGGCAGCTTGGGGGACTCTTATTGATTGTACTACTGAGCAATCTTATGATGATGAATTGAAGAAGTTTGAAGTATCTTGTTCACCATGGCCTGCTTTTCTTGATTACGTCAAAGAAACATGGTTGGATCCTCATAAGGAAAAATTTGTAACCGCCTAGACAAATAAAGTAATGCATCTTGGCAACACTACAACTAACAAGTAACATGTTATTTCAAATTCCAACAACTTGATCTGTTGAACAACTTTTTGTTTTAAAAATTAGGTTAATGTTGTCATTAATTGCAGGGTTGAGTCTGCTCATTGGACATTAAAGAGACTTTTACAGAATTCTGTTAGAGATTTATGTAGTGTTTGGGATGCCATGAACAACATGATCACGTTACAACATACTGAAATTAAGGTATCAATAGAAAGAAGCACGCATGTCATTGGACACGTATTTAAAGTAATATTGTACAAGAGACTTATCGGCATGGTGTCCAGGTATGCTTTGAATCAGATTGCTGCTGAGTTTGAGCGAGTTCATTATGCAGAAAAAAAACTCGCAACGATGTGGATGTGTTTTGAGAAGCACCCATGGTCTCCCTTGTGCGTGTGAGCTAGCTAAGGTTGTTGTTGGCAGCATACCGCTTTCAACCGTTCATATGTTTTGGCGTTCTTTAAATTTTGCAGACCAAGGTGTAGATGACATGGACATTCACATAACAGACGAGATAGAGGGAATCTCCAAACGTTTTCAGAAGCTTGATATGTATGGCAAAATGACGTTGAAGACTAAGCTTAAAGAACTTGCTTTTCCTGATAAAACATCAATGAATCCTCCCCCTGAAAAGGTGCTCCAAAAAATAAACACACAAAACATGAAAGATCAACCAAGCGGGATCCGTCTTACTTTGAATATGTTGATGAATTACATTCAGTACAAAATAGTTGCACCCCACAAAAAAGGTCTGCTTCCTCATCTGATCATTCAATGAAGAACAGACACAATCCTATGATGGATCAATTTCATCCTTTTATGCAGAAGTTCATTGTCAACATCACTGATGTTAAAGCAGATAGTAATTGTGGATATCGTGTGATTGCTGCCGAACTAGGTTATGGTGAAGATTCTTGGCCTTTGATCCGCAATCATTTGCTTAAAGAACTTTCACAATGGTCTGATCAATATGTAGCCTTGTTTGGTGGCTTTGATAGGTTTAATTAGTTAAAGCGGTCCCTTCTTGTTGATGGATTAGCAAGGGTAAGACCGAACTTTCACAATGCTTTGACCAATAAATGTGTGATTTTGTTATTTACAACTAACATGAACTAATCAATGTTGATTGTGTAGGTCACAATGGATAAGTGGATGGATATTACCGACATGGGTTATGTCATTGCTTCAAGGTATAATGTCATTGTTGTTTCTCTTTCACTTCAACAAAGTATGACATTTTTTCCTCTGAGAAGCGAACCTCCTAAAGATCCATCTATTCATCGCATTGTCTGTGTTCGTCATGTGTATGGTAACCAGTTTGTCCAGGTATAACAAGCTACATTCGATGAAGTATTATTTTGTTTCACATTTGTTTAAATTAACATACAACTAACAATGTATTTTAAACAGGTTAAACTGGTCGAGGCCTGTCCTATCCCATGTACTGCGTTTTTGTGGTCTACGCATTGTTTACCAGAAGCAAGGCAATGGCCAAGTCATTATCTTCATCGAATGAGGCTGTATTTAGATTCCATTAAGATACCTGCTGAATATGTGGATTTAGGATAAAGACAAAAATGGTGTAATTTGCTTCTTCATTATAAAGACTTTGTGCCTAACAAGTATATATTCAAATGCCATCAAATTCTATGCAATGGTTATAAATTAACTAATAGTCTGACAAACAGTTTAAATACAATAATTCAAAATGAAATTATAAACACAACCAAGGTCCAAAAAATGAATCAGTATCAGTCACCAAGTCGTCTCCTAACTGATTCCCTCAATCTACTGCTACGCACAAAAACGTTTCCATGGGGCCTCACACTACCGGCTAATCCCAACAAGTGTATGACAGATGCATAAGCTTCAGTGTCAGGGATAACTTGTTCGGTGTCAAGCATGTGTTGCAACCCGGCTGCTATCCTCTCGCACATCCCCTGGTACAATATAAGAAAGCAAGACAATTAATATTGCATCGTCATTTCAATTCAATTAACTTTTAAAAAAAAAATGAATCCCAACTTTTACCACTGCATGTGGTGCCGTCTGACTGTCATTAGAAGTCGTGCCAGCTACATCACCCGTATCTGGTCTGTCATCATGGGGCACAGAAGGGGGATCAGTTATGACTGATGTCCCTCACAGATGATGTCGGCTTGGCTCCCCAACCTCTGGCGGTGACATATATGGATGAGATATGCGGTAATACCATTCCATATATCCAGAAGCAAACTGGCTGGGGTATGTAACCAAGTCGCCAGTGTCCAGAAGGTGCTCGGAGAAGTGACTCCACCTATCATCAACCTATTCTACAGACGGAGACTCAGAAAGAACCATGTCTGGGATGTGCTGAACAAAACAAAACTGCCTGGTGACCCAATGTGGTTGATGACTAACGACGTGTGGACCCCATCTAACATACCCACAAAATAGTGAAATCAGCTCGAAGTCCCTGTGGGCACGGTGATCCTGGTATGGCATCCAGCATACATCGTCCAGTGTCAACCTATCTAATCGTCAACGGTAGGTTGACACTGGCAATGCCTTGCCAGCCTTCCAGCGGCATGCACGAGGAAACCTGTCATCGAACCTCGGATCTGGTATGCCACCTCCAATACTAGGAAAGTGTTCATAAATCCAACACTGCATAAGAGGTAAACACATATTTGTAATATAGTAGCATCATGCAATGCTTAAGATTTAATCCTTAATTGAAGCTCTGACAACTTACCTGAAGCAAAGAAATGTATCCTGCAAGGTGCTTCCCGTGATGCTGGCATGCATAGTTGAGGTTATCGTACATGTGAACCAGGGCGGCTGCACCCCATGCATACGCGGCTGACTGGTCCAAGTCTCGAAATGCGTCTAAGAATACCACACTAATATGTGTGGCACTCTTGTTCGCAAACAAGGTACAACCGACTAGGTGCAGCAAATAGGCCCTGGCTGCTTGTACCCAATGCCTTGTGGCACACTTTGCAGCATACAACTCGCGGAGCCAGGACAAGCGGACATATGCCCCGTGGCATTGTTGAAGCTCAGCTCCCGCATCCTCAACTGTAACCTCAAGCAACTCCACGAGTAATGTTGCGGCCTCCCCAGTGTCAATCGGCTCGTACGTCTGGAAAGATCCCATTATAGGGAGATGCAACAATGCAGCAACATCGTCCAACGTCAGGCTCACTTCTCCGATCGACAAGTGGAAGCTACTGGTCTCAGGGTGCCATCGCTCCACAAACGCGGATAGCAAACCCCTGTCTCCAGTCTCCACAGAGGTACTTATCAATGGGCTTAACCCAGTACCAGCCACCAAGCCTTCAATCTCAGGTGCCGGATACCCAAATTTTGAAACTTTACGTCCATGAGACGCCAGTTTCAACTCAGCACGTTCCTGAAATAAGTTTAAGCGTCAAAAACAAACATTGTACCCCAAATATATTAACACTTGTATCTAGTTAAACATATTCGTACCTCTCCAGATCAAACTCTAAGAGCTACATGGTTACTGTAGCCTCTCAAAATCGAACTATCAACTGGGCCCCCTGGGAAAGACTCTGCCTCACTGGCAACATCGTCGACCACTGGAATGTCGGGGACCACATCTTCTTCATGAGCCCCATCTTCCTCAGCAATAGGCTCAGCTGCCCGTTGTCTTCTTACGGATGTTGTGGGCCTATGACGTTCGCCGCATTCTTCTTCATTATCTCCACTGTGTGTTCCAGGCACTTGGTCCCCAACTCGCCCTAAAACCCAATTTCCACCCCTTGTTCTTTCCATGAACTGCAATATAGGTCAAATTCAAAGGTCAAATTCAAAGCATCTCCACACATGGATCTCAAATTGTATATATTCAAATCACAACACAACACATGGGTCCCATTTAATTCAAATGGCAAATATGAACAACATATACCAACATATACTATTCTTAATGTTCGTAGAATATCAACCTATTATTGTTATTTATGTTTTCACAACACAAATTGTATATTTAGTCATTGTAACCTTAATATAACAAAATGTAACATTCTCAAAGGCTCACTTCATGTATCATCCAACATATAGTTTCAATATCAATCAAACATAATCAAACATGGTGTAACATTGTCAAAGGCTCACTTCATAATATAACAAAATATACTTTCAATATCAATCAACCATAATCAAACATGGTGTAACATTGTCAAAGGCTCACTTCATAAATCACAAGCACAAGCAACTATATATCACATACAATGCAACCTTAATTCCCCTAATATACCAATCAATATACAGTAATTCAAATTCCAACATGGTAACATACATAAATTAATCAAATTTTATTAAAATTCAAACAGATTTCAAGGTCTAAGGCTCCATACGGATTAGGTAATCCGTATGAACCTTACGAATTACCCAATCAGTAAGGTCCATACGGATTACCTGATCTGTATGGTACATACGGATCACGTAATCCGTAAGGACATTCGAATTACATTTTCATACACTACGTACGGATCAGGTAATCCGTATGGACTGTACGGATTGGGTAATCCGTAAGGTCCATACGGATTACCTGATCCGTATGGAGCGTAAAACCAGCTTACGGATCATTCAATCTGTGCAATCCTCACGGATTTCTTAATCTGTTTCACAAACCCACAATCCACGAAACTCACCTTCGTCAACGACGCAGCGAACGACCTCCACCAACAACGGCACCACCAATGCTGCTCCACTGACTGTGCGAACGCGACCGGAGAAGATTGGAGAAGGACCGGAGAAGAAGCGTTGTAGAAAGCTTACGGTGAGGAGAAGGAGAAATCGCAAAACGGCACTGTACGGTTTTCAAATTTTAAAAATTTAATAAACTAATTAAAAGGGTAATATTGGAAATGCACTGTAGCTATATAGTGTATAAGAAAAATGTATAGTGTATTTAGTAGACCCCTTATGATAAAACGTTTTTGGGTCCAGCCCAATCGTATAGACTTACTTAAAATGAAGATTTATAAATATTTTCTAAGTACACCCCTCTCTTTTAAACCCTATTTAAACCTCTTTTTTGTATTATCTTTGTTATTTTAAATCTCATCTTCACCTGTGCTCATTAAAACAGGAATATCAAAACCCTCCTTGATACTGCGTTTTCCATAAGATTTATTTACGATGTTTTACATCTTCACCTATGCTTAATTGCTTTTAAATCTTCTTTTTCTTACAAGCTTTTAACATAAAACAGGGATTATAGCAGCTTATCCACACATTATTTTATTTTGGATGTATTTATCCGATAAGGGTTGTAAGACATCCAGTATAAAATTCTAATCGCCTTATATTAAATTTAAGGAATTATTTTAGGACGGTCATGTTTTTGGCAACTATAAGATGTAGCTACCTATCTCAAAACAAATATTGTTTCTGTAAAAAATTATTTTTTTAATAAACTTTAATTAAGTTCCAGTACTAACAAAACTCGTGCCTTTCAATTTTTTTTAAACATTAAATTCCAACTAATACTCTACTGCCTTTCCAAATAAATTCATGCTAATTACAAACATTATTGGGCTTGGCTTGAATACTAAGTGCAATTATAAAAAAACAAATTTAACATCTTAATAAAATGAGCCTCAAAACTCATAAAACAAGATTAATATAACAAGATTTCAACTCCAAATTCGGACTGTCATTACAATAATACCATAAAATTATATTTACTAATAATCGAATACATTAAATAAAATTACTCTTCAATATTCATTGCATATAAAATAAAAATGCATGTCTTTGCTTATCAAATTTCTCTGTTCAACAAGCTTTCTTTGCTTTCTATAATTGTCCTCTGTCCATACAACAAGATGGGCTTTCGGTCTTTGTTAGTTTAGAATCTTGTCATATCTATGGAGAGCTTTTGGGCTTTTGTAGTCAGGATGGGCAGTAGATAAATTTCATTGTGATTCAATAACTCAAATAAAAAGAAGTTAATTTTTAACCAAAGGTTCAATTTTAAAATAAATTAATTTAGTATCACATGCTACTTTGATCTGTATACATACGCCAAGCGTGACACCTTCCAATCTCCGCCAACTTGTTTTTAATAGACTCGTTTCTAACGAGCGCTCAACATGATTTAAGAAGAAGAAAATTGCACATTCAAGTAAAATTTGCAAAAAGAAATCAATGGGGATGATGTTCACATTACAATGAATGAAAGAGTAATTATAAAGAAACGGTAATTAAAAGATAAAACTTTGAACAAATTACACTCAGCAATTCCCTCGTATGACTAACCTAGTTTCTTTTTACCTCCCATAAATAATCCCGGACCCACGAATCCCATCCCCCAAACTGTATGTCAGGTCTCAAACTGAGGAGACTTTGCACCAAAAGTTACTATGTAGACCTATAACCCAGCTAAGTGGCTTTTGAAGATAGGTTACGTTTGCCTGCTTCGTGGCTTTTGAAGATATGATTCTTAAAATGTACCAGACGTCAGTATTAAAGAAAGTGGAAGTAGCTCAGACAAATATGAACAAATCTATTCCCAGACCTTACAATGGTGAAGGTCTCATAGAGCTGGGGTTATAATTTATCATCATTGACCACATAACAAAGGCATAAAACAACTAATTGGAAACGGACATTAAACAATGCAGATAGATATTATTTGAACGTGAATAATGGTCAATCTACTGATAAAATATGTTTAATCAGCCACTATTAATGATCATCAGATTAAGAATTTTGATGCTTATGCTAATTTAACTACTTCTGTCAAAGATCAAAATGTACATTTTGCTAAATAACCATCCAAAACAATAATTAAATTTCCCAAGAACATGTTGATTGAAGGAATCAAAATTCAACTTAAGCTAATGAAACAAATAAAAAACAGAATGTTAGAAGAATTCAAATATAAAGAACCAAAAGGGAATGGAGTAATTAGTTATTAAACCCCGGTGAAACATATCAATTGATAATGACCAACACCAGCAAAGCAATCAGAGAACTTTGAAGACTATATGAACAAAAATATCCACATCATATTCAGATGTTAGGACTTCATCACTTTGCTCTGCTTGCTAATATTCAATTCCATGCTTTTTCATGGAATCTTATTTTAATTAAAACAGTAGCTGAAACAAAATCAGAATATTTCGGCCTCAAAAAAAATTATCCACTAAAAAGTAAGATTTGCACGATATGCCATAGAACGAACCCATGACGCAAACCCGTTACTTGCCATCCACAATCAAACCAACACTTAAAAATACAATTTTGTACTTCATTTTGTTTACTTATTCATTAAATAAATCATAATCACTCATTACTACATAGGAAACATATCTTGTGGCAAAAAACATTATTCTTTGGGGCAATAAACAAATCGACCAAATACTCGATATTAATTGCCGTGGCTAATATAGCACCTATAAAACCT
Source organism: Glycine latifolia (assembly GCA_013407115.1). Taxonomy (NCBI): domain Eukaryota; kingdom Viridiplantae; phylum Streptophyta; class Magnoliopsida; order Fabales; family Fabaceae; genus Glycine; species Glycine latifolia. The sequence continues at coordinate 1,964,055 of CM023942.1, forward strand.
TAGCTCGTGATTTCCTTGCAACAAAACTAGAAGATGCAAAGGGCTACATGGTGCAACATGTTAAAAGTCATTTGCAAAATCAAAATTATACCATGAATAGCCTATTCTTAAACTAACAAAAAGAACTAGAAAAATTCATTATTCTAAAATAAGATAAATTACAAAACGATTGTTAATGTTCGCCTCATGGCCAGTCCAAAATGGTAAAGGCGACAACGCCGCTCCACAAGGCAATGGAATATGAGACTACTCCGGCGGAGATGCCGCCATCGAGGGCAGCACCGTCGACGCCGTGAGCATTGATTTGTGACGGTTACTTGAGAAATATGCAAACACAAAAAATAAGTTTGCTCTACATTAAGCATGAGACTCCTTCTCAGAAATCTCCCGTCAATACAAAATAAATTACTAAAATAAAAATTGAATTCACAAATTCAATAATGAATTAAGTTACAAATTCTGCTCAGTAACAGAATTGTCATTCTCATTGATTCGAAAATCTCTGAAGTCTGACATGTGAATTTGATTCTAATTCTTCACCGCAGAACACAAAATAAAAACCTAAACTTAAAACACAAAAATTGAGATCTAAAAACAGAAATTGAGATTTCGAACAACATGAATGACAGAAGCTCTCATCTAAGATGATATCTCTACTCACATTGTCGAATCGGAATAGCGTATACTGCACTAAGGTAGAAAATCACTGAGCCAAAGCCACGAAAAATTTCGACTAAAAAGTTTAAGAAATTCAAATTAAAAATTCTGCGAATTGAGATCAGAAATTGGTAAGGGTTGTCGGTCACGGTGATTCAGAAACACGGACCAATGTAAACATCATCATCTCTCTTCGCTGTTTGCTCTAATCGAACTCTAACATAAATAAATGGAAATTTAGAAAACAGAAAAAGAACTCGAAAGTTAATTTTAAAAACTAAGACAGAGGACAGTTAATCATCAGAGACTTAAATACTAGGAATCATGGAACGAGTCCAATCATATTGTTGCAGTTTTTTTCTCATCACATGATGGATATACAAAACTGAAAGAAAAAAACAACAACGAATAAGAAAGCAAAGTTTCAGAAAAAGAGAAAACCTAATCGAACCGAATAGATATAGAACAACCGTTGTTGCAGATAGAAGAGGCGCACAAGAAAGATAGTGAAAGAAATACTTGCTGCTGCTCTTATTTATTAACAAGCACAGTTGGAAGAAACCCTAAAATTGAAAGGGAGAAGAGGAATGGGCCGGGTCGTTATTGGTTTGAGCCTTGGGATAAGCTTTATACACCATCCCAAATTCTAATATAACCAGAGGCTAACAGTGAATTTCCGGAAACACCTCTCTTTATAAGGTTAAGTAAGTGGCACTATTCATTTTCTTCATGCACCTCGTTCCTCTTCTTCGATTTTCCTTCTCTGATGCACCTCATTGGTTCCTATTTGAATTTTCCTTCAACTCTGTCGTAGTGTTTGGTGTTAGTTGTTCGTGATTTGCATTGGTGGTGGTTGATTACTGCTTGTTTCCCTGCGTTCGCCGTGAGTTCTTCTTCATACATTTTTTTTGGATTTTGTAATACAAATTTTGGATGACACGGATTGGAGAATCTGTAAACTTCATATGGATTGAGTAATCTTAGAAGGGTTACGGATTGCCCAATTTGTTTCCCCCATACGGATTTTCCAATCTATAGTGGGATTTTTTGAAATTATTAAATTAAATTAGATTTAATTTTTAATTTTATATATATATATATATATTACAATGTTAAATAATTTGTTGTTCATTAGTTATTTTACATATTTTAGGTTATAATACTTCATCAAATTATATTAGATAATTATATGTTGTAGTAATGTTAATAATAGTAGTCATTCTTGGGCATATGTGTATTTGGAGTCATTGATTTTGGTAAGACTTATGAAGAGAGTTGCACTTAAAGTTTAGGCCTTAGGAATAGAGTTACATAGTACACTTATATATACACATAGCATTGCTAACTTATCAATGAATATTATGACATTATTGAGAGACGTTGATGCTTTCACTTGTGAGCCACATCCTCTTTTGAATTATAAGCACTACATCATCATCTACATCATATATGGTCATTGCCTCCCAGTGTAATGCTGACAACTATTTCTTTATATACTTCACCACTGAATGCTTATCATGGATAATGATGAATCCCCTTGGCCTTAGAATTCTACCCATCTTAATTAATAAACTCTGTGGACTACATTGTTTCTTAATAATATCATAAAACACAGTCCGTGGATGGAGTAGATCATACGTTCGAGGGTAGGTTCACAAAGCTTCACACCTATCAGCATTTATATGCACAACATCATTGATCTAAGGTCATAACCTAGTTTAAGTAACTAAAAAGTTATAGTTAAGTTGATTACAAAGTTGTTATATTGATTTTATGATATGCATTGTTCAACTTCACTACATCTGGTTGTGTCCAAAACAGGTCATGTATGACATTTTCATCCTTCAATCTATGCTAATGAATATACATGTCACGTTCAAGAAATTTCATTAATTATTGGAATTTAGTATTACTGCCTCTAATACACATGCGGTATGTATATATTGCATGGTATATTTGCTTCAAAATTGTACAATTATTGGCATTATGATCCTTCTAAATTAGAAGAATATTCTTTGGTTTGACCATCAACCTTGTTATATCAGCAACAATAATCTTCTCATCCTCTATTAGTCAACCAGCATATGGGTGTCCACTTAATGACTTTGCCAAAACATGATTATGAGTGCCACATAATAACTTCATCATCCACCATTCACCTCCCGAGACTGGTTTGGTTTACAGCTTAAAAGGACAATTACATTTTCTAGTGTTAGTCATTGTAGATATCAAATCCTTTTTGAATGTTCTATATTTTTCACTCATTTCACAACCAATTAAACAAATGATGTTCTTCCCTTATTTCTAATTGACATGCTCGACCTCATTATGACAGCTATAAAACCATTATCATATGCAATAGTACGAGCCAATTTCAATACATCATCACGGGAAGGGAACACTTACAAAAATGGGTAATAAATGTTTAATTTTCATAAATAATCCATTTAAGAACTTTAACCAAATTCAAAATAATATAAATATCTCAGAAGTATTGAAGGCTACAAAACAATCAACTAAACATTTAATATTTTCAAATGTACTATCTTTATCTTCGATGTCTTTATTCATATTAATTTATTCAGACATAATATTGTCATACATCCACTCATCGTTGTCCATCTTAATAAATCACAAAAAAATATATTTAATAAGTGACAAAACAAACGCATAATAATAATATTTAACAATATTAAAGTGATAAAATAAAAAAAATTCTGTACATTTTTTAGTAGCATCAATATTGTAAATTCAAACAATATACAATAAATTGTTCATTAAAAATTTTAAAATTTCCTAAAAATACATTCCAATTTCAAAAATATAATAAATAATACAATCAATAGTAATATATCCCAAAAATGCATTCCAATATACAACTAATATCTATTTTAACCTACTTGTTTTTTAATAATTAAATTCATTTTTTAATAAATATTTCATAATTTTAAATAAATTTTTCCTATGTAAATCAATAAAAAAAATAATTACAACATTAACTATCCAATTCACCTATAGTAATTCATTCACATAAATTACAACTAATATCTATTTTAACCTACTTATTTTTTTAATAATTAAAATCATTTTTTAATAAATATTTCATAAATTTAAATAATTTTTTTGTGTAAATCAATAAAAAAATCATTACAACACTAACTATCCAATTTACCTATAATAATTCATTCACTTAAATTACAACTAATATCTATTTTGACCTACTTATTTTTTAATAAATAATAAAATATTTTATAATTTTAAATATTTTTTTGTGTAAATCAATAAAAAAAATCATTACAACAGTAACTATCCAATTTATCTAAAGTAATTCATTCACTTAAATTACAATTAATATCTATTTTAACCCACTTATTTTTTTAATAATTAAAATCATTTCTAATAAATATTTCATAAATTTTAATAAATTTTTTTGTCTAAAACATACGGATTACCAAATACGTAAGAAGCATATGAATTTACTAATCCGTATGTTTCATATGAATTAGTTAATTCGTATGTTTTATACGAATTATATGAAACATACGAATTGGGTAATCCGTATAATCCATACTGATTATGTAATCTGTAAGTAAAAAAAAAATACCTTAACATGACCACCATAAGAATGCGACTCCGACGAACCCAAGAATGATAAAAGCTGCCATGACCAACCAAAACTACCCCCTCCAACAACAAAAACATCAATACTGGAAATCTAGCTGACGACTACCAAAAATAAAATGTAAAACGAAACATAAGCAAATAAACATATTTCACACATCATCATCAACAACTATAAACAAATGAGGGTAATTTTGGAATGGTGTATTAGAATTTGGGATGTATATAAAGCTTATCCCTTGGGCCTTTTCCTTAATTGGCTTCTTAATCTCATACCTCTTAATAGCCCAAAGTATGTATCGGTGTGTCTTTATTTTTATTTTATTATCTTATTTTTATATACTATATTATTATATGATGAGGTATATGTTAATTTTATTATTTGTTTTAGTTCGTCTTGTTTTTTCATTTATTGTTTATTTTCATTCATTTTTTATCGTTATATCATTTTAAAAACAATAAATAAAAAGAAGTTAATTTAAAATTAGATATCTTTATTATTTTTTAAAGGAAATTAATGGAGAAAAATAAATAGAAAAAAAATTGAAGAAGATGAAAAAATTTCAACAAATTGAAAACAATTATTTCTAAAATAACACATAAGTTTTTTATAAAAAAATTTAATATATATATATATATATATATATATATATATATATATATATATAGCACTTAAAAACATGTATTCGATAAAATATCTCAATTAAATTGAGAATCTTTATTAAAAGGACAAAAATAATAACAAATAACACTACAAACCCAATAACTATAAACATGAATAATTTCTATAAAATCATCTCTACATTTCACTATTCAGTTAACTTCTATATTTTTTTTGTTTGCATTCATAAATCGAAATGCATCCAATCCATATAAAGTCCAAGCAGTTGGACATGCTCAATTGTAAACATCTCCACCACATAAGAAATAGTTGTCACCATATGGGTAAAAAAATAGAAAATAACATTAAGCATCAGTATTTTTTTATAAGATAAGAATCATTATATATGTACATCTATTGAATTTTGTTACATGCATTGCTCATTATTTAACACAGAAATTAAAAATAAATCAGAATTTTTATGGATTAAAAAAATTGATTTCAAATTATAACTTAACATTGAAAAAAACCCAAAAAATTAGAGATTTCAAATTTAAAAACAAATTTGATTATTATGATTTAGTAATATATTAGAAAATATTGATTAATATGAAGAGGGATCATAAAGTTTATAATATAAAATAAAATAGATGAAGAAAAATAAAAAAATTACAATAGACCATAAAGAAAAAAACAACAAAAATATATGAAGAATAAAAGGACATCAAAAAAATTTATGTGACAAAAAAAAGTTGATTTTAAATTTAAATTGAAAACAAAATTTTTAAAAAAGGTAACTAAGATTATCAAATTGAAACATTCTTGTTATGCGTTAGTAATATGTTTTAAAACAACATTGATTAATATGAGGAAGAGGAACTAGGAAGTTGATTAAATGAAGAAAAAAAAGAAATATGATAATAGATGATGATCATAATGATATAAAAGATTAAAGATATAACAATAGATGTATTGAATAAAAAGATAACAAAATGTAAAAATGATGGGTCACTACTTCCTTCTTGCTTAAAGTGCAGGTTCTTTCATTAATATAAAAATTGCTTGAAGCGAATTAAGGTTCTTTCGTGTATTGAAAAAAATTATGTCTTTTGCTACTTCCTTCTTGCTTAAAGCATAGAGTATGCAAACACAGGTAATCATCCACGAATCATGGAAGTTTGGATTGTATCAAATGTGTTGAGTTGTTTCCTAATATTCATCAATGTGACACATGAAAAACATGAAAATAATAGTAAAAAAAAGGGGCTTGCATGCATTGTTATAATTAACACATGTAAACTAAATAAAATGAATTTCCAAACAACATATAAACTAAATTACAACAAAAAATATAATTATACAGAGAAATTAAAAACATAAAAATACAATAAAAGAAAGAGAAATACAAATGAGGAAGAAGAGAGAATGACGTGCACGGTTAAAAATAATAGTTTTTTTTTTTTTTTTGCTTTTGTGGACGGTTTATGTTTGGTAGGATAATTGTGGATAATTCAAAATCAAAAAGAAAAAAAAATACAAAATAATATTGGACAACTTTCGTAGAAAGAGTGAATATAAGTGAGAGAATTTTTTTCAAAAAAAGTAGAAAAATAATAGAACAAAAAGGGGCGCATTAGCTATCCAGTCTCAGATAGTCAGATTATACATTAAGGGTTGGAGAAAGACAACCACCCATTCTTAAAAACCAGTATATTTTAGAGCAAAGAGTTGGAAAAAAAAAGGGGAGGGGGCAAGGGAAGCTCTTCGTTCCCAATTCTCCTATAGCTGGATCCTATGGAACCACTATTGGAATTTCTACTGTTGTTTTCTTATTAAGGACATAATTGTCTTGTAAAAAGAGAGACAAAAAAATGGTATGTATCCCATTTATTTATTGTTAGAGAGATATATTATATTATTATTATATGTTCAACAAATTATTTCAATTTTTTTAAACTTTTTTTACTCAGTGAAAAACTTATTTAACAGTTTGGTAAATAAGTTTTTTTAAATAGTTTCTAGTGTTTTTTAAATACTATTTAAGTTATGTTTGATAAAACTAGTTGAAAAACTAATATAATGTGATAAAAAAAAACTTGTATTATGTTCGATAAGATATTTTGATTAGCTTTTAACTTTTTCTATTAGCTGAAAAAGTCATTTATTTTTTGATTAATAAGTTTCTTTTAGTAGTTTCTCAATAATTTATAATATTTTTTAAGACATTACTTGAAATAGTATTTTTTAAAATTATTTAAATTTACTTAGCTAGTATTATTTTAAATTTATAATTGTTAGTATGTGGTTATAATGTACTTTTTTTTAGAAACTTTGTGGATGATTAGGCTCTACTTATTAAAATAAGATCAGGGTTTGAGTCTCTAAAACTTATTTTAAGCTTAGTGATAAGTTGTATTTTATTTTGATACTTTCTTATTTTAATATTTGGTGGGTAAGATTATCCATCTAATATATAATATAGTTGAGAAGTAAAATATTAATCAACGTGAAAGGACACTAACATTTTTTTTGTGGTATTCATGTTGAATTGTTTTATATCCAAAATTGAGAAGTCAGAAAAAGAATAACACATTTTTTTAATGAGAATTCCTTTATTCTTAAACAAGAAAAGGAAGAAATTTATTTTTCAAAAAATATTTTATATTTTCATTTTTCAAAAATAACTTTCAACCCATTAAAAAATTTGTTTGTGTTTAACTTGTATTCAACGCATCTAATTCATATTTTATTAAGGCTATTGGACCTGAGCTAGAAAATAAATATTTCACTCTTCATCACATTCTTTTCATTTCATCATTATAAATGTGAAATATTCAACGCATCAAATTCATACCTTTTTAAGGCTATTGGCCTGACCTAGAAAAAAAAAAGATTTGACTCTTTATATATTTTAGATTTTTCATCGTAAAAATTAATAATGTAAAATATTTTTAAAATAAATATTTTAATTTTTTGTTATCATAGTATTCGTTGTCAATGATTGATCCATAATATTTAAACTCAATATCTTATTAAAAAAATTAAGCCCATTACTTACTTAAATCTTGTTTAATTGATTTTTGCTGCGGCCATAAGAGAAAAATAAAAAGTCTATTATTTTTGTGTCTTTAAATAATATATTAAAATATATTAATGATGTAGTTTGTTAACACCTTTTATGAAAATAAAATAAAATATGTACCTAAGCAAATAGAGATATATAGATTTTAGTCACAATATAATTTACATTTTAAATATTCTAAATTTTATTTTAATTTTAATTATATATTATTAAAAGTAAACATTTATTTTACAGTACAATTCAGTATACACAATTTTAAAATATATACTCCTATAAGTAAAAAAAAAAGAATATGATCAATAAAAAAACTAGAATATTTTATTTTTTAAAATATTTTAGACTGTCAATTTTACAATGGGCAATCTAAAAAACAAAGACACCACTGTCCGTTGCTCTGTTTTTCACTTTTTCCGTGTTGACGCGGTAAGTGAATGTTCCAGAAGGTGGGTTTAAGCGCACATCAGAAACAGACATTTTCTCAAAACCAGTGGGCGTTTCATTGAATCTTCTTCATCGTTGCCAAATACGACAAACCAAAATTATAAGAAAAATAAAAAACTCAAACCCCATTTTTTTCACACACACTTTCTCTCTTTTTCTCTTCCAATTTCAACTCTCTCCAAATACAACACTCTCATTCTCCTAAGATTCCCACCGAAAAACCTCTCACACCATGGTTTCTCGCCATTTGGCTTCTTCGCTCTTCCTCTGTTTCCTCTGTTTGGAGATCTCTGTTTCATCAATTCGATTGCCCGGTTTGGACCAAGATGCCAAGGCCACGTAATGACGATAATACCGCATACCCTTTTGCCCCTTTTTTCTCTCTATGTCGGGGAATGCATGCAAAATTTGACCTTTTGTTTTCGATTTGTCTGTGTTGGTTTTTTTTCAGGCATGGATCGGTGCTGAGGTTGAACAGAGGAGGCTCTTCAGTGAAGTTTGATCCCACACGGGTCACTCAGCTCTCGTGGAGTCCCAGGTTTGATCTTTTCCTTTGTTAAGACAAATGGATCGCTGTTTTTTAGTTGTTGTTGTTGTTTTTTTTTTTTTTTAATTTTATTTTGTGAATTATGTTATGCAGGGCTTTTCTGTACAAGGGGTTTTTATCCGAGGAAGAATGTGATCATTTGATAGTTCTGGTTAGATTTTTTTCCCTTCATGTTTGATGTTTATGATTAACGTTAGCAAATCAAGGTTCTTAAAACTGGGATTTTGGCCGCAAGGCCAAGTTTTTAAAATTGCAGCCTCATTCGCCTCGAATGAGGCAATCCTTGATATTGTAGGAAATTGTGGTCAGTGATGCCACAATTGCTGTTACCTTGCAGTCATAGACACCCCAAAAACCTTATTGTTGCTGTCAAAATCGCAGCAGTAGACTATTTTTAAAACCATGATCAAGGTTTTTGGGGTCTTTGCGACTGCAATTGTGTTGTGGTCGCATAGGCCGTATTTGTCACAATTTCCTGTATTAAGGATCGTGATAATCACGACTGCATTTTGAAACCTTTAGCATTGGGTTTAAAGGATATCTTTTATGGGGTTTTATATATCACATTATGTTATATGTCTGGTATTAGGCCAAGGACAAGCTGGAGAAGTCTATGGTGGCAGATAATGATTCCGGTAAAAGCATAATGAGTAAAGTCAGAACGAGTTCTGGGATGTTTCTCAACAAGGCACAGGTATGATGAATCAAAGAGTATTTACTTTACTCTTATGTGAAAACCTTTAATTTCTTCATTTGATTATGATCAATTGGCAAGCATATAGAGAAGTATGGTTGGCGATGTTCTTATTTTTAATTTTTGGCTTGTGCTTTTATTGGAACACATGGTTCTTGTTATCTTCCCTTTATAGACATGTTTATTTGATGGTGCTTGATGGTGAGAAATGTACTAGAGATTAGTTTGGAGTTTAAATGATTTTGCAAGTTTGATTGATCCTGGGAAAATATGTAAAGATAGATGAGTGACTTGAGTAAATTGAATGGAAATGTATGCAAATTGTACTACACATTCTGAAGCTGTCAAAGAATCCTTGAGTTCAGGATAGTTCTTCATGTCTTTGCTTTGTAATTTTTGGAGAGAAACTCGGAAGAATGCTCAAGAATAAGGGATCATCAAACTTGCTGTTTAATTTTCTTTGCCAAAACTTTTAGAATCTAGGAAGGTACTACATTAGTCTCAAGGGGTCTTCCTTCAGCCAATTTAAGCTGAAGCAGCTTGTCTTTGGATCCAAATGTGTGCATGAATGGAGGACAGACACTGTCAGTACTACAGTGCACTGCTATCAAGAGGCTAATGGCTTACTTTTTCAGGGCATAATATAGAAAAGAGTAAATAATTCTTTCTCATGTTCAAATATTTCCTTTCAAGTTACTGAGCACAAATCATGAGACTGAGATTCAGAGGGAACAAACAGTGAGATAAAAAAAGACTACAAAGCAAAGTGTGCAGAGCCCATGAGTTGCTTGAAAGAAAAAGTAGCCCATGATTTGGGTCAAGGGTTGAGATGGCTCATATATTTTTACATGTAGCATTTATATCTAGAGTGCCTATATGAATCCTAATCTAATGGTCATTAATAACTCCTTACTTTTATCAGAATCGTCGACTACTGACTGTTGGGAAAATTAGGCAAAATTTTATTAGAATTTCTTATGACAAAGTAACCGCACTGTCATGAGCTGATTTTTTTTTCTCTTTCTAAGAAAGCTTTGTGACACTTGCTTTTAGTTATTGGTTTTCTCTTTCTTCTATATTTAATCTTTAAGGATGAAATAGTTGCTGGTATTGAAGCCCGAATTGCTGCATGGACATTCCTTCCTATAGGTTAGTAGACAATATCATTCTTTGATCCATGTCAGTATTTGCTTTTCTTTGCGTCAATTTAAACGTGTCTCTATTGCATCAGAGAATGGTGAGTCGATGCAAATATTGCACTATGAGAATGGTCAGAAGTATGAACCACATTTTGATTACTTTCATGACAAAGCTAATCAAGTTATGGGTGGCCATCGGATTGCCACTGTATTGATGTATTTGTCTGATGTTGAGAAGGGTGGGGAAACAATTTTTCCCAATGCCGAGGTAAAGATTTTCTCATTGCTTTGATTCTCTGATGTTTCCTTTTAAAGAAACCCCTGGCTCCCTCCCCTCAATCAAAAAGAATAAAAGAAAAATGAAATCATAATTAATTTGTTTTGCCTTTTCAGGCAAAGTTGTTGCAGCCAAAAGATGAGAGCTGGTCTGAATGTGCTCACAAAGGATATGCAGGTATATATATTTTAGTATGCTCTTACAAACTATTAGCAGTCTTTAATATATTGACATAAGATTATTGTTATTTTGAACTATGTCAAAGAAACATCCCTTTAAGTCTCTAGGGCATAATATCTTGTGTGCATACTTTTGCCTTCTCCTTCTTGGTAAGACAATGTTGCAAAAACATCTGCAGATGCTAATATTTAACTTGGCTAAATATTTTGACTAAGCTAAGCCATGACTTCTTAAATTTGGACAAATTGTATAAAATTATGGCATTGTGTATAGATAAGTCAAATTTATAGAAGCAGGAAGTTAAGATTAAATGATGTTGACAATATATGTTTCTAACAAATTATATCAATATGAAAATATTATCATGTTATGCATTAGGTATTAATTCAAGTCAAATTTTATAATTTATTATTATTTTTTTAAAAAAAGTTAGGGGTCTGTTTGGTCCTATTTTGTGTTTTTCTGTTTTTGAAAATTATGCTCAAAACTCAAAAGCATAACTTAAAATTAGTTCTCAAAACAAAATGAATAAAAGTGTGTTGGGTTAGTTTACCTCAGAAAACATTTGAAACCCGAAGATGATCACAAGCCCGTTTGTAGAACACCATGACTACTGGAATGCTTCTTTATGTATGGATATGGAGGAAGGCTCAGTACTAAGTACTAACATTGAGTTCCTCTTCATTTTTAGAAGAAAAATACAAGCAGTAGAATGGACAAAAATGGTAGAAAGGTGTCTCTCAATTCTCAGGCTCTTAAATAAGCTTCTTAATGAAACTTATCAACATAGGCTCTTAAGTTTCATACCCAAATTTATGACAAAAACTCATGTGATAGAAATTTATTTAACAAGCTCAACACACCAGGCTTTTACTAGTAATAGTACATTAGTACTTGGCTTAGTTATTAGTTTAAATAGAACCATTGGATTACTAGTTTGTAGTATATCTTAATCTCTCTGCCTAATTCCTATAATTTCAACATATATTAAAAACTCAATTGGGTCCTTTCTCAGTCAAAATTGAAATAGGTGGGGCAAATGAATATATTTCACCAATTTATTGTAATTATTGTAACTTAGTTTTGTTATTTCTTGTTTGCTTCATTTGGCATTTACTAAATTGGTTAAAATCATATTGGTTACTCTTTGTTGAGACTTGAGACATCTTTCTCTTGCCAAATTTTTTGCTATGTGATTGCTAATATTGATCCTATAAGTTATAACACACTAAGAATTCAATGGATTTCTGGCACTAATTGAACCCAACCTATCTTTACCTTGATGTTTCAGAGTTACTATTATTTCAATCTCTCGCTGACTGATGTAATCTAAACACTGGCATTCCTCTCCTGTTTTATGACCGAGGATCTAAATTCTACCCTTTCTTGTGTTTCTGTCATTTCAGTAAAGCCTCAGAAGGGTGATGCCTTGTTGTTCTTCAGTCTCCATCTGGATGCAAGTACAGATACTAAGAGCTTGCATGGAAGCTGTCCAGTGATTGAGGGTGAGAAGTGGTCTGCAACCAAGTGGATTCACGTGAGTGACTTTGAAAAACCACTCAAGCAAGTGGATAGTGGAGAGTGTGTTGATGAGAATGAGAATTGCCCTAGGTGGGCTAAAGTAGGTGAATGTGAGAAGAATCCACTTTATATGGTTGGTGGTGAAGGAGTAAGAGGAAGCTGTATGAAGAGTTGCAATGTCTGCACTTCTTAGGGAGTCTATTACCCTTTCTTTGCTCTGAAATGCATGTAGAGTCATAAATACATGGTCAAATATATTGTATATAATATTCATTTTTGTTGAACTTCAATATGAAAAAGCACAAGGATTTTCCAATGGTCAAAGATAAGTGGTGGTGTGTGCTATGTGAAGAGGGTGTTTGCATCGCTTGCCACCACTTTTCATGCATCTTGGACATGGGTTGTGTTTGAGTAAACAACTTGATTAAGCTATTAAAATAACTGTTTATCATGCAAGTATTTATTTAATAACTGTTTATCATGTAAGCATTTATGAATAAGTCGTTTTTAATAATCAAAGAAGAACTGTAATCAAGTTATTTTTATGTTATAAGTTATTTTTGCAAGTTATTATTGAAATAAATTAAAACAAGTTTTGAATTGATTTATAAACTTTTTTTTATAAGTTTTTTCAAATTTTTTATACAAGTGTGTTGTCATAATATTGTATAAGTAAATTTTAAATAAGTTTTGAATTGACTTTTCTTTTCTGATTCTTGTGGTACCTATAGTTGATTTTAAAAGGATTTTCAGGATTCTGTTTCTCTTGCCACGGGTGAATCACTAAGGACAAAACAAATGAACCTCGCAAAATATTGTTGAGTTGAATGAAGTTATAGACTTATAGGTACCGTTTTATATAATTTTTAAAAGTTAGGATCGTTAATTTTAGTCTCAACTTTATAATATATTTCAGAATACTGTGGCGGACGGTAATAATTGAACAGTTGTGCGGTTCTAAAGCTTACCCCCCTAAAGGGATTTTGTTGAAGTTTAAAATATGTTGCCCTTCGTATATGAGAAAGTGTAGGGATTTGGCTCACCGTGGAACAGAGGATACACTGCAATTAGAAAATCAATAATTCAGATAATAATTAATTTTGGATTTTGTTAAATATGATTTTATCATGAATTTTTAACAAAAAAAAAAATCATTATAAATGTATTTTATCCTCTACAGTATACTTTTTAAATTTATTTTATGAGTCAAATATGAGAAAGTAATGTAAGTAAAAGTTGTTAGCAGGATTAGAATGTATTGATAAAATGGTTGACACAATTGGTAATGAGAGATGTGAATTATGTCTTTTAATCAAATGATTTAAGATTCAAATTTTGATTATAGCTTGGATAATAGAATAGATGGAAGGCAAATATATGATGAATAATAAATGTTTTAAATTGCTTGTACTCTTAGAATAATATTATCGAGATTTTATTTTACAAAAATAAATAATTTTCTTTAATTTTTTATTATTAAATAAAACTAATGTATAGTTCATTGAATAAATCGAATATTAATGTTTAACCCTTAATAATTTCTTGGTGAAATTTATTTCATAATACAAAATGCATTTATTTTGATTTTTTTCTTCTCACGGTCATATTGCTGTTGCAGCATGTTCCAAGATAAATGAATACTTTGACATTAATTTTGCGAGCTTTTGCAGTACCAATGACCAAAAGCAATGCAGGTTAGAGCCACTAAGTTTTAAATAAATTTAACCCACATCTCAAGTAGGCTGGGCCATGGGGACATTTTTTAAAACAAGGAACTTTTATTAATTTTATTCTTAAACACCGTAAGGGGTCAAGCCTTCAATGGGAAGGTACATGAAATGGGATTATAATATAAGCACACATCAAATCGGTAAATGGAGTTATCGGTCGAACAAAGCACGGGAACAAGTGCAACGAAAATGTAAAACATGCTAATCTCGATGGCTCACATCTTTCTTAAGGCTTATTAGTCTCAAGATTCCTAGGTAGCAAAATCTTCAAGACAGAAACACAATTAAAAATGGTCAAAGTAGTTTAAAACAATAAAGAATGTTGAGGTATAGAAGCGAGAATATATCGATAGAAACACTGGCACCAGAGATCATCCTATGAAGATAATTGGTGGAACAAGTGTAGCGAAAATGTAAAAGATGCTAATATCCGATGACTGACATCTTTCTTAAGGCTTATTTGTCTCAAGATTCCCAGCACAAGACACCTAGATAGTAAAATCTGTTAAATTAAAATTAAGAAAAACAAAAAAAAAAATTAGCCATCCCACATAGAGAATGACCTTCGATCAAGATAACCTTATAATTTTCCTTCTAAATTTAAACTTCCTACCAATAAAATGACCTTCAAGACAGAAACACAATTAAAAATTATCAAAAGATCTGTAGTTTAAAACAATAGAGAATGTTGAGGTATAGAAGAGAGAATGTATCGATGATTTATAACATGGAGATGTGTCAATCCCAATCCCACACTGTTTTACAGAAATCAGTGGCACACATGGTCAAAATAATATTTGGTGGGTAGGATTATCCATTTAATATCGTTGAGAAGTAAAATGTTAATCAGAGTGGAAGGACGCTAACATTATTTTGTGGTATTCACCTTGAATTGTTTTATCCAAAATTGAGAAGTCAGAAAAAGAATAACACATCCTTGTTGCTTCAGTCAAAATTCAAAGTTGTTCTGCTTCATGAAAATCTGAAATAAAATCAAGAATTAGATAACTGAATGAGTCATGTATGCAATGTGCAAAAAAATAATTAATAGACTGACCATAAGTTTTTAAAGACTTCTTTAAAAACCACATTTGTTGTTTTGTTTATAGGTTTCCCATCATTATCATGGATCAATAGATATATACTATTTACTCTAGAAACAACCCAATTCAACTATTAACATTCAAGTTCTATTCAATTAAAAAAAACTCTTTGCTTGAGCATATGGTTATAAGATCAGAAGAAAACATCAGCATGTTTAAAATAACAATAAAAATAGAGAAAAGAGGTTATAAGCTTATAGTGTAAAATGTTTTATACACTCTTTTAATCCCAATTCATCATATATAATAAATTTGTTAACTTTTCAAATAATTATTTTAAAGTAATTCAAACAGTAATTTTTTTTAATTTTTTTTATAGTAGATGTCATAGGAAACAGAAAGTTTGAGGTGTATCAAGTGTTAAGGAAGATTGTGCCATAAATTACCATAGTAAATGGATGAGCAGATTAGGCAGCAAAATGATGCGGCAATATACTTTGGAAGCTGCATTCTGAATCCAACCTGCACTAGGTAAAGGATTGTCGGGAAGTGAACATGTAGTAGATGTTTGATTCACTTTATATGCAGAACTGCACAAACCGAAACCAAAATCAAAAGCTAAAAGGATAATCATTCTCCATCTCAGATGCAAAACATCTACAGAAATGAAAATTTGAGATTTCAAAGAACATACATATATATGTGGCAACCATTCTCGTGTACAATAAAATGTAAACTCACATTATGAAGAATACCAATACCTCAATAAAAGGCAGAAAAACCAGAGCCATTGCCACGCAAATTTCTATACTAAAAGCTCTAGTAATTTGAAAAAGACAAATTAACTGCCATTGGAGATCAGAAATTAGCAATTTTCTCAGTCATTATGATTCCGAAACACGGACCAATGTAAAATCATTATGTCCCATGCTTTTAGATTAAATCATATATACAAATTGAAAAAAGAGAGATAAAGCACAACAATTTCAAAATGGAAAAAGAAGATATTAATCTTCAGAGACTTAATCACATGATAAATACCAAAGGATTAATCCATTGTTACTTCAAGCATTACTGAAACTGATTATATGCCGGTTATCAACTACACATAATCACATCATTGCTCACTCGACCTATAGCAATATTAGAAACAAGATCATAAATTACCTCCAATATCAATCCAAGATGGTTTACTAAACTCCCAAGTATAATCGTGGGACTCTTGTAACTGACTGAGTTCTAACAAAGAAATTATATTCCCATTACATTTCATTTCAGCATTTTTCATGTGATAAAAATTAACATCTAATAGACTAGAACCACATTCAACAATTCAGTAAAATTAGCAAAAAGATAACTCAATAGTTACCTATAAAGCAACGCTCCCTGCTTTTTTGAAAGACACGTGAATAAAAACATCTGATTTTAACAACAACAAATGACAGAAGTAAAAATAGTAAATATAATAAGTGAATCACTGTGATCTGTGGATACACAAAAAGAAACAGTAAAAATTCCCTATTCAATTTTAAAAAAACAAATTTAACAAGATGCATGATTTGAATGTTAGTCTCATGGCCAGTCCCAAATGCTAAAGGTGGCAACGCCACCGCACAAGGCAATGAAATATGAGACTGCTCTGGTGGAGATGATGAGGGCAGCGCCATCAACACCGGAGAGCATTGATTTATGATGGTTACTTGAAAAATATACAAACACAATTCCTTGGCTCTCCAAAAGTATGAAACTCCTTCTTAGAAATCTCTTTTCAATAGAATCTAAATAAAATATAATTATAATGATCCATGAGTAATATGTTTCAATTGATTAATAAAAAAAATTACAATGATCCATGAGTAATATCCAAACCCTCCTCCTTTGTCCGGACTTGGGACCGGTTATGATATCATAGGCGGAGTTAAAAACTTTTTTTTTACAATGATATAAATATAAATTATAAATTCTGCTGAATTAGCACCATTCTCAAGAAATAAAATCATAAATTCTGCTTAACAGAGTAATCAAATAAAAATTATTCTGTTTAAGATAATTATCATAAATTAATAAAGGATAAAATATGTTTGAGATACCTATAAAATCTAAAAAATATTAATTTTTTGTCCTCATAAAAAATTTCATATTAATTTAGTCCTTATAAAAATAAAACATATTTTTGTTAGTCTTAGTGGCAACTCATTTAGATAATAATCTAAGGTGACTAATAGATTTGCATGTGCAATTTGATTACAAATGAATTAAACAATTTTCAAGTGTAAAATTTGATTACAAATGAATCAAACTTTATCTTTCCTTTAATCTCATTAAAATGTGGGAGAAAATTCCCAAAAAGAGATGAAAAATTATAATTTTTTGAGGTTTTTAACCAAATTGTTTAATTCATTTGCAATCAAATTACATATGTTAGTCACATCAAATTATTATCAAATGTAATTACCACAACAGATAAACCAAAATTTATTTTTACACTACTAAATTACTACAATAAAATTTACGAGGACAAAATTAATATTTTTCAAATAAAATCATAAATTCTGCTTAACAGAATTATCAAATAAAATTTATTTTGTTTAATAGAATTATCATAATAAATTAATAAAGGATAAAATATGTTTGGGATACCTATAAAATCTAAAAAATATTAATTTTGTCCTCATAAAAAATTTATATTAATTTATTACTTATAAAAATAAAACATATTTTTGTTAGTCTTAATGGCAACTCATTTAGATAATAATCTAAGGTGACTAATAGTTTTGCATATGTAATTTGATTACAAATTAATTAAACAATTTTCACGAGTAAAATTTGATTACAAATGAATCAAACTTTATCTTTCCTTTAATCTCATTAAAATGTGGGAGATAATTCCCAAAAAGAGATGAAAAATTATAATTTTTTGAGGTTTTTAACCAAATTGTTTGATTCATTTGCAATCAAATTACATATGTTAGTCACATCAAATTGTTATCAAATGTAATTACCACAACAGATAAACTAAAACATGCTTTATTTTTACACTACTAAATTACTACAATAAAATTTATGAGGACAAAATTAATATTTTTCAAATAAAATCATTAATTCTGCTTAACAGAATTATCAAATAAAAATTATTCGGTTTTAAGAGAATTATCATAAATTAATAAAGGATAACATATGTTTGGGATACCTATAAAATCTAAAAAATATTAATTTTGTCCTCATAAAAAATTTATATTAATTTAGTCCTTATAAAAATAAAACATATTTTTGTTAGTCTTAGTGGCAACTCATTTAGATAATAATATAATGTGACTAATAGTTTTGCATCTGTATAATTCTCGTGTAAAATTTGATTACAAATGAATCAAGCTTTATCTTTCCCTTAATCTCATTAAAATGTGGGAGAAAATTCCCAAACAGAGATGAAAAATTATAATTTTTTGAGGTTTTTAACCAAATTGTTTAATTCACTTGCAATCAAATTACATATGTTAGTCACATCAAATTATTATCAAATGTAATTACCACAACAGATAAACCAAAACATGCTTTATTTTTACACTACTAAATTACTAAAATGAAATTTATGAGGACAAAAATAATATTTTTCAAATAAAATCATAAATTCTGCTTAACAGAATTATCAAATAAAAATTATTCTGTTTAAGAGAATTATCATAAATTAATAAAGGATAAAGTATGTTTGGGATACCTATAAAATCTAAAATATATTAATTTTGTCCTCATAAAAAATTTATATTAATTTATTCCTTATAAAAATAAAACATATTTTTGTTATTCTTAGTGATAGTGGCAACTCATTTAGATAATAATATAATGTGACAAATAGTTTTGCATCTGTAATTTGATTACAAATTAATTAAACAATTTTCATGTGTAAAATTTGATTCCTTTAATCTCATTCAAATGTGGGAGAACATTCCCAAAAAGAGATGAAAAATTATAATTTTTTGATGTTTTTAACCAAATTGTTTGATTCATTTGCAATCAAATTACATATGTTAGTCACATCAAATTATTATCAAATTAATTACCACAACAGATAAACCAAAACATGCTTTATTTTTACGCTACTAAATTACTACAATAAAATTTATGAGGACAAAATTAATACTTTTCAAGTAAAATCATAAATTCTGCTTAACAGAATTATCAAATAAAAATTATTCTGTTTAAGAGAATTATCATAAATTAATAAAAGATAAAATATGTTTGGGATACCTATAAAATCTAAAATATATTAATTTTGTCCTCATAAAAAAATATCATATTCATTTAGTCCTTATAAAAATAAAATATTTTTGTTAGTCTTAGTGGCAACTCATTTAGATAATAATCTAATGTGACTAATAGTTTTGCATTTGTTTACAAATGACTTAAACAATTTTCACATGTAAATTTTGATTACAGATGAATCAAACTTGATCTTTCCTTTAATCTCATTACAATGTGGGAGAAAATTCCCAAAAAGAGATGAAAAATTATAATTTTGAGGTTTTTAACCAAATTGTTCAATTCATTTGCAATCAAATTACAGGTGTAAATATGTTAGTCACATCAAATTATTATCAAATGTAATTACCAATACAGATCAAACAAATTATGCTTTATTATTACCGGACTAAATTACTACAATAAAATTTATGAGGACAAAATGAATATTTTTCAAATTTTATGGGACCACAAACATATTTACCCATTAATAAATTAAAAATAAATAAATTATAAGAGCATCTCCAACGCAGGAGCTTGGAGAGTTCCTTAACGGGAAGAAACCGTATCTTGAAAAAAAAAAACAGCGTTGGAACAATCCTACGTGGCGGAACCGAAGCTTTAAGAAAGAAGAGCGGTTTCTTATATAAGCACCGCTCCTTACACAACAAAATAATATTAAAAAACTCAACCACCACAGGAAAATAAAGAGGGAAAATAACTACCTATAACATACCTTGCTCGAGGAAGACAACGACGGCGTCGACGGCGTTGGACCATGCAAGGACAGCGACGGCGAGAGGACAGCAAGGACGATGAGACGACGGCGAGAGACAGCAAGGACGGCAAGAGAAGCGGCGACGACGAGAACAGCGCAAGATGGAGAAGACAGATGTAAATCGTGAGGGCTGAGCGGCAGTGGTGGAGAAGGAGAAAGAAAGCGCAAAGAAGGAGAAAGAAGGCGCTGAGTAGAGAAGTACTGCGGGACCACAAAAAGTACTGCGGGTTGTAAGGAACCCAATTGGGTTTCTTAAGCAATTTTTTGTGGTCACTGCAGTACTTTTTGTGGTCCCTACAGTGCCATGTCACTCCTAAGGAACTCACCCGATATTTTGCTCCAATGCAAGAAATCACAAAGAACTTAAGAAAATTCACATATTTATATTTTTTTAATAAAACTTAACATTTTTTTAATTTTAATAAATATAAATTAAAATAAATAAAACGAAATGCGTAACAATATAAAACTAAATTTTACATAATAATAAATAATTAAACACAATAACATCGAAATAAATAAAAAATCTAGACCTCGAAAAAAAAAATTACATAACATATTGTTAATAAATTAAAGATAGAATTTTTTATTTGCATTTTGTTATTAAAAAAATTACATAACTTATTGTTAATAAATTAAAAATTACATAACATATTTGCATTTAGCAAACAAGGAAGGTGCATTTAGCAATCTCCCCTTCCCTACCCACACGTTCAAAACTCTCATTCACGTAATTAAATAATTTTACCTTTGCTTTTCTTTTCTTTTATTTGGACCATTGATCTGATCCAACGGTAAGCTTTTATTTTTATTTCTCCTTCTCCCATCAGACGCATTCCTCCAGAAGCTTCCTCCTCTTCTCCTTCTTTGCTCAGCGCCTTCTTTCTCTCCTTTCTCCTTCTCTGCGCTTTCTTTCTCCTTCTTTGCGCTTTCTTTCTCCTTCTCCACCACAGCCGCTCAGCCCTCACGAGTTACATCTCTCTTCTCCATCTCGCGCTGTTCTCGTCGTCGCCGCTTCTCTCGCCGTCCTTGCAGTCTCTCGCGTCGTCTCATCGTCCTTGCTGTCCTCTCGCCGTCGCTGTCCTTGCATGGTCCAACGCCGCCGTCGCTGTCGTCGTCCTTGCTGTCGCCGTCGTCGTCTTCCTCGAGCAAGGTATGTTATAGGTAGTTTTTTAATATTATTTTGTTGTGTAAGGAGCGGTGCTTATATAAGAAACCGCTCCTCTTTCTTCAAGCTTCGGTCCTCGAGCAAGGTATGTTATAGGTAGTTTTTTAATATTATTTTGTTGTGTAAGGAGCGGTGCTTATATAAGAAACCGCTTCTCTTTCTTCAAGCTTCGGTTCCACCACGTAGGATTGCTCCAACGCTGTTTTTTTTTCAAGATACGGTTTCTTTCCGTTAAGGAACTCTCCAAGCTCCTGCGTTGGTGATGCTCTAAGTTCTTCCATATAAAAGAATTATAAATAAATTAGAAACTCTGCTGAGTACCAGAATTTTCTTTCATATTGATTTGAAAACCTCTGAAGTCTGACATGTGAATTTGATTCTGAAATGGTCACTGCAGAACCTAAAAAACCAAAATCAAAACATAAAAAGATTAGCACAAGATTTCAATTTCTATTGGAAAATACCTAAAGAAACAATATTTCTTAAAACATACATAGCAGCAGATACTGCAACAAAGGCAGAATATCACTGAGACAAAGCCACCTTTAATTCAACTAAAAAATCAAGAAATTCAAGAAATAATAAAAATAGAAATTTCATAATTTGAGATAAAGAAATACAACTATAGTAGTAAAAATAACGATTAAAGGAAAAGAGAACAAAGCCGCATACGGCACTAAAAATTCAAGGAAAACCTAACTAAAAGATGAAGAAATTTAAGAAATTAAAATATAAAATATTATCTGAGATTTGAGACCAGAAAATGGTAAGGGTTAATTGGTCATAGTGATTCAGAAACACGAACTCATGTAAACATAATCATCTCTAATCGATGCCTGATCTAATCGAACTCTCTAATCATAGAATCGAAAATTATTTTCAGAAACCGAAAACAGAGAGATAATTAATTAATCATCAGAGACTTAAATACTAGGAATCCTGGAAAGAATCCATTCATATAGTTGCAGGTTTTTTCTCGTCAAATGATCGATATACCAAAAGAAAAATGCCGAAGAAACAAGATATGATTTCAGTTTCACATAAAGATAATAAAGAAAAACCTAAACATGAAGAAGAAGAAAATATAATTTCTGAAGAAAGTAAAAGAGAAAGAACTTACCAGAATCGAAAAATCGAAACCCAGTGTTGATGGAAGAGGCACACGAGAGAGTCACTCTCAGCGAGTATTTATTTATGAGAAACACAGTCTACACCGAAGAAACCCTAAAACAATAATAATTTCTAATTAATTAAAATATAAAATAAAATCTTAAATTATGATAAAACGTTATTGGGTCCAGCCCAATCGAATAGACTTACTTAAAATGAAGATTTACAAATGTTTTCTAAGTACACCCTTCTGTTAGTTTGGAATCTATTGTCATATCGATGGAGAGCTTTGGGGCCTTTGTAGTCAGTATGGGCAGTAGAGAAATTTCACCGTGATTCAATAACTCAGATAAATAAAAAGAAGTTAACTTTTAACCAAAGGTGCAATTTTAAAATAAGTTAATTTAGTATCACATGTTACTTTGCTCTCTATACTTACGCCATGCGTGACACCTTCCAATCTCTGCCAATTTGTTTTTAATAGACTGTACAAGCCTCCACCCAGCAACATTATAAGGAGTAAAAAATTGCACATTCAAGTAAAATTTGCAAAAAGAACTCAATGGTGATAATGTTCACATGACAATGAATTAAAGAGTAATTATAATTCACAAAGCTAATGCAGCATCAGAAGCTATCATGTCATATTGCAGCATGGTGGGGTAGCTATATACACTACCCATTAGCATTTACAAAACATAAAATTGTCTCAATATATGCAGCAATGGTCCCTATTAAACAGCTTTATCTCGTTTCTTTCAAAAGTCAAATTCAGAGAAGTCAATATATGAGAGTGTAAGACTCATCCGGTATGAGCTTCTCAGTAATTCATATAAATCAGAGTGCATGAGATGTGCACGAAAGACTCGTCCGGGATAAGCATATGTGCATGAGATGTGCACGGCTGATATACATTTGTGCATGAGATGTGCACTGGTGAACTTGTATATCTGTGCTGGAATGACACGTTGGTGTAATTATGTACATGTGATGTATAAAAGCCGAGATGGCTATGTTTTTATTTACTTAAAAGGCCGAGATGACTATACGGTTGTTTTATTAAAAGGTCGGGTTGGCTATGTTATTGTAATGCCTATATAAATGCTATGTGCTGTGGAAGTGAACCAGGGGGAGGTGAGTCTCCAAGAACCCTGAGTTTACTGAGATTGTATCTCACCCCGGTTGGAGATTATATTTATATTGCAGGTGATAGCCAAAGAGTGGAGGACGAGGTCCGAGGTAAGAGACCCGAGTAGGGGTTGTTCGGTGGATCTCAATTGATAGGCCGGGTAGGTCGAGGCCGAGTTGGCTGATAATTGAGGATTTTGGACAAGGGGACGAGACCGGATTCAAGGAAGCAGATTCTGGAAGGCGGTCCTTTTGCGAGTCTGTTGACTCAAGTTTATTGTATATTTTGTAATCCGGTATGGGTTTTGTTTTATTTTATGTACCTTTTGGAACATAACTCGGGTGTCGGGATGTATATCATACATCATACATAATGTTAGTTTGTATTATATGACGCATGATGACGTTTCATTATTTTATGCTTCTGTGTTTACTTAATTTACGTTAAGTATTGCTGCGCTTAAGACCATAATATAATATTAATGAACCGGATGCATACAGGGTCGTTACAGTTACACCCCAATCGATTGAGTCAGAGACTAATTACACTTGTGATGTGTGACTGCTGCGAGTCCAAGAGATTTTACTAAAAAAATTGTTCAATCAAAGCTAAAATTTTATTCATTGTTTTATTTTCAAAACAAAGAACAAATATGAAAAAAATAAGAAATGGTGATTAATGTTTTAAATGAAAGTATTGATCTGATCAATGTAGACTTAATTTATCATATAAAATATACAAAACATAACACATAACACATAGGGATAAACATGTTTTTTTTAGAACACTAAGTAAAATTTTATACAGAGTGATAAACTTTTTTATTAAAGACTTTTGTCTAATCAAAGTTAAATTTATTTTACATAATTAGTATATATCTAATTACATAAAAAATCAAATATAAATATAATTACTATTAGTGTCTAATATTTACTTTTAAACAAATCATATTTCGTCTTTTTATATTATCTTCTCAATTAAATAGACTATTCTTGATTTTTATCTAGCTGGACAATTTTTGTATTTTGTTTTATACATTGATATGCATATGAAAATATATTAAAACAATAATTATATATAAAATATATCACACAAAGATGAATTTTTATTTATTTGTAAAAGTAAGTAGACATTTTTAGTTAATTCACGGTGGTGAAAAATTAATATCTAAATTATCATGGTTAAATTATATATTTTATTATAATAATTAAAATTTGAATGTATTTGTATTTTTCTTGATTGAAATAATTAATTAAATATTTTATTTTATGATCATGGTTAGTATAAAAAATATAATTTGTGAATAAATATCTTTTATGAAAATATGAAGATAAATTTAGATTTAATTTATAATTTTAATATAAAATATAACACACGTGAATGAACAATTTTTTTTTATAAAAACAAGTAAAAAATTACATTGAGTCCACGAGTGTAATTTTTGCTGAATAATTTTTTTCCAATCAAAGTTAATATTTATTTTACATGATTTATATATATTTAATTAAATAGTAATAAAATATCAACATAATCACTATTATTTTTCCACTTAAAATTGTTGTCTCTAAGTTGATTTTTAAGCAAATAATTATTTATTTATTATGTTCTCACTTAAATAAATCATTCATGATTTTTTTTCTACTCAAGACAAATTTTAATTTTCTTTTATACATTGATATGTAGATGTCAATATATTAAAATAAAATTATATATAAAATATAATCATATAATTTTTTATTATAAAAGAAAGTAGATTTTTTTCACTTAATTCATAGAAATTAACATTTAACCTAATGTCATGTCACATCAATATCTCAATTATTATATTTATAAGTATAAAAATTAACAAATTACATTACATACAATACAAAATCTAAATAAAAATCTTAAACTATTCATCCCATGCAACACACGGGTCAAAATCTAGTAATTTATTAAAAAAAAAAGTACACTCTTTATTAAAACTAAATTCACTTAAATCCTTTTCTCGTTATATAAGGATCTGCTCCTCTTGGAAGAATGTTATCTATCATGGAATTAATAGAAAAGCTTACGAATAAAAAACAGATATATTTGGAAAATATATACACTAAAACTTTCCTAAAATCAAAACAAAACAATTTATATTCTTTTAATGAGGTTGAACAACTATATACTTTTATACGGTAATATGGAAACCAACACCACCATATTAGTTAGGACTCTACATGATAACTTATATACTTGTCGATTTTATTTTCCGCTTAGTCATATTCATTTTTATTTAATAATATATAAATTACATTTCGACGTTGGCAGATTTTTGTTTTT
>CM023942.1:2020976-2043341 GCA_013407115.1 Glycine latifolia
AAAATAAAATGCAAACGAAGACGGGTATTTATAAAAACCCGTCTTCGTATGTAGACTAAAGATGACGATTTTTATAAATAACCGTCTTCGTTTGTGTTTAAATTTTTTTTAAAAAAAATCAAAATAAAATACAATCAAAGACGGTTATTTAGAAAAACCCGTCTTCGTATGTGGACGAAAGATGACGGTTTTTTTAAATAACTCTCTTCGTTTGTGTTTAAATTTAAATAAAAAAAAAAGCAAAATAAAATACACACAAAGACGGTTATTTAGAAAAACCTGTCTTCGTATGTAGACCATAGATGACGGTTTTTATAAATAACCGTCTTCGTTTGTGTTTAAATTAAAAAAAAATAAAATAAAATGCAAACGAAGACGGGTATTTATAAAAACCCGTCTTCGTATGTAGACTAAAGATGACGATTTTTATAAATAACCGTCTTCGTTTGTGTTTAAATTTTTTTTAAAAAAAATCAAAATAAAATACAATCAAAGACGGTTATTTAGAAAAACCCGTCTTCGTATGTGGACGAAAGATGACGGTTTTTTTAAATAACCGTCTTCGTTTGTGTTTAAATTTAAATAAAAAAAGCAAAATAAAATACAAACAAAGACGGTTATTTAGAAAAACCCGTCTTCGTATGTAGACCATAGATGACGGTTTTTATAAATAACCGTCTTCGTTTGTGTTTAAATTTTTTTAAAAAATAAATAAAAAATCAGAATAAATTACCAACGACGACGGTTATTTGGAACCGTCGTCGAAAGTCCTCCACTATCAATGACACCCATATCAACGACACTGCGACAACCGTCGTCGTATGCCCTAAATAACCATCGTCGTAGGCGTTATTTGTAGCAGTGAATATCAGAAATTCTTCAACGAGCGATCCAGAAAAAAACGTAATTGAGATGTAGAATAATAATTTTATTTCATTCTTAGCTAAAGGCTGAATGCCCCCCCAGAAGATATTATTTTCAGGGCCTCTTAAAAATGTTTTATGGAAGACCCAATAACAAATTAAGGCATCAGACAAGTATACAAGCACGACCAGTACTACGACTGTAATATAAAGTCCACAAGGCAATGCAGGTTAGAGCCAGCTCACTAAGTTTTAAATAAATTTAACCCACCTCTCAAGTAGGCTGGCCATACCTCACCTGTCTTGTGGGTATGATAGTTTATTATTTATAGTTTGTATTTGAACTTATGAATAATTACAATCCTATTTAGAGTTTCTAAATTTATATATTTTTTTATAATGTAGTGTATTGTAACGAGTATTTGAGAAAAATATATAAAAAAAAGTTGGATGTAATTTATATTGGATGAATAAAGATAAATACGATGTAATTTTTTTACTTTTTATCTTTATAGTTTTTCAATTGTTATATGATTGCTTAGTATTAATCCCAAACAAATATGAACATTTTTTAAAATAAGGAACTCTTATTAATTTCATTCTTAAACACCGTAAGGGGTCAAGCCTTCAATGGGAAGGAAGGTGCATGAAATGGGATTATAATATAAGCACACATCAAATCAGTAAATGGAGTAATCCGTCGAATAAAGCACGGGAATTTTCCTTTGATTAATCACAAAACAAAGCACGGGAAATTAAATCAGTAAAAGAGTAGTTATGGAAAAGTATTAGTTTGCAAATTAGAAGGACACTGGCACCAGAGATCATCCTATGAAGATAATTGGTGGAACAAGTGTAGCGAAAATGTAAAAGATGCTAATATCCGATGACTCACATCTTTCTTAAGGCTTATTTGTCTCAAGATTCCCAGCACAAGACACCTAGTTAGTAAAATCTGTTAAATTAAAATTAAGGAAAAAAAAATGCCATCGCACATAGAGAATGACCTTTGATCAAGATAACCTTATAATTTTCCTTCTAAATTTAAACTTCCTACCAATAAAATGACCTTCAAGACAGAAACACAATTAAAAATTATCAAAAGATCTGTAGTTTAAAACAATAGAGAATGTTGAGGTATAGAAGAGAGAATGTATCGATGATTTATAACATGGAGATGTGTCAATCCCAATCCCACACTGTTTTACAGAAATCAGTGGCACACATGGTCAAAATAATATTTGGTGGGTAGGATTATCCATTTAATATCGTTGAGAAGTAAAATGTTAATCAGAGTGGAAGGACGCTAACATTATTTTGTGGTATTCACCTTGAATTGTTTTATATCCAAAATTGAGAAGTCAGAAAAAGAATGTGAAAAAAAAAAATTTCTGAAATTGAATAGCAATCCCAATTCATAAACTAAGCAACACATTGAATGTCAAAGCAACAGGACCATGTTTTCAGTAAAATGTAAAACAATACTGACAACATATGCTTCAAAAATGGAATTTTATGTTGGAATTTTTTTAATTAATTTTAGGATGTTTTATTGTTATTTTACTTTTTATTGTTAATCACATGCAATATGTACATATGATTTCATGCAATTTCAGGTATTCCATCTAATTCCATCCAATCTTTTTTTATTTTCATCTTTTCATTTTTTAAAATTTATTGACACTCTCTTAATTTTTATTAAGCTTCTTTGTTTAACCTTTGAATATGTGAGCTTCTTCGTACACCGTATGATACAATTTCTTTTAATGGTTTGTGTATGTGTTTTAATTTTTTTTCTAATATTTTATGTGGATTTCAAGTTTATCAAAATTCCATAACTTCAAAAAGGTTATTTAAGAAATTGATTTAACAATCAAATTCAAAGAAATTTATCAATATTATGTGATAAGTTTGATTTAAAAAAAATATTTATTTTTTATGTTATTCTCTCTCCATTTTATTCTTCCGGTCAATCCACTAGAAAATTCTACTATATATTGTCAATCTTCATTCTATTTATCATTTAAAGAAATTTTCTTTCTTGAACATGTGACATAAGTACTATGAAAAATTTATTTACTCAAGAACAACAACAAAGATAAGCATGAAGACAAAATATAAGAAATAAAAGGCAAAACATGATCATGGATAAAGACAAAATGAATTATCTAGAAGACAAACAAGTTATAGAAAAAACAAAAATAACAAATAATACTAATATAATAAAATTGACATCTAACCAACATCTGATGTTCAACAAATTATCAACAATCTAATACAAGTATCTTGATCTTTAAAATATAAATCGCATCTATTATAGATGTATGTAATTTTCTTTTTAAAATAACAGATCATATTATTTTATCTATAACAATATAACAATATATAAAGGAGATATCATAGTATTTTATCTATAACAATATATAAAGGAGATATGTTTTCTTAATAATAAGTCTCGACTTTTTCTTCCTCTTCATTCAACCTTCCAGTTGACATGTCACGTGCTTGTGGACAGGGAAGACAGGTTCGTTCTCTTGCCGTGAAAAAAGGGTTGTGGCTAGGCTGATGGTCTTGTGACAATGTATGCGAAATGTGGGAGCTTGGAGGATGCGCTTAGGACTTTTGAGTTGTCGGGGAATAAGAATTCGATCACGTGGTCGGCTATGGTTACCGGTTTTGCACAGAGTGGGGATTCTGATAAAGCTTTGCAGCAACTATATTTGTGAATCTTTTCTCTGCTTGTAGTCATATGGGACTATGGTGGACAGAGGGTGAGTTTATTTTAAGATGATGTTTGATGAATTTAACATTGCTCAAACAGTTGAGCATTATTATGCTTGCATGGTTGATATCTTGAATCAGCAACGGTCGATCATGGTCTGTGTCTGTGGTGCTATGATCTTGGATTCTTGGTGCTTATGCTGGAGAGAAACTAATGGAGTTAGGCTCGTTGGAATCATCTGCTTATGTGTTGCTATCAAGCATATATACAGCTTTAGGAAAGTGGGAAGATGTGGAGTGAGTAACGGGGATGATGAAAGCCCGAAGGGTAACTAAAGAACCTGGTTGTAGCTGGATTGAGTTGAAAAGTTTGACTCATGTATTTGTTGTTGGAGACAATATGCATCCTCAAATTGATGAAATACGGTTGGCTTTAAAACTGTTGATCAACAAGTTGATGAAATATGAAGGATATCAACCTCTTTTGGATTCATTGCCTCCTGAATCCATCATTGATGATTTGAAAGGTATTATTTGATAAATGTTCACATTCTTTACCAATCAATGTTTCCAATTAATAGTGATTTTTCTTTTGTTGTATGGATTAGGGTACAGTTTAATTCCTACTGTTAAAGAAGGCATCTCTTAGTAACTGTATTAACAATTTGAGATAAATACAAAGTGCATCTGAATCAACATCTTCTTGTCTTTAAACTTATTTTCTCCACCTGCTTGCCTTTTCTATGTGATGTATTGGTTTTTATCGATAGAAGTTTCAACTTTTATTTTGATTCTTAACTTTTTTTTTTCATTTTTCCTTAATTCATGCAGCCATGAGATACAACTTAGGGTTTGTAGTGGCTTGTAGCAACACTGGCGAGATGATTAACCATGCACAATGTAAGACTATTGTTTATTATATTCAGAAACCTCTATTTTATCTTTTATATCATTTCTTTGATTGAGATTTTTGTGTGAAGATTGCTTTTACATTTGAGAAATTTGTCCTTTGCTGTTGAGCAATAGAAATAATTCTGTTTATATTGAAGAATGCATGTTACCATTCTTCCTCCAATCCTAGAAGTTGTTATTACCATATTCTTGTTTTCCATCATTTGGTAACAATATATTCTTCCCTCCCTTAATAAATATCTCAGCTTAATAGTGATGTGTTCCTTTTCAGGATAGCATTTCACCACCAAGCAGAGTTGCAATTGGTGCATTGGTGTTGTTGTCTTGTGCTTTTTGCTGGTTGATTAGCTGAGAGGATTGTCACCCATCAATAAGGAAGGCAATTGACGTGCCAATTATTTGAAATCTTACCCACAGCTGCCAAAATTTTCAAGCTGTGATTGATATGCATGTGCAATTGATTAGTTCAGTAGTCATGCTGTTTATGGGGCAAATACTCACATGAATCACAATCCGAATCTGGAAAAAGGTGTCTTTTTCGTTTAAATTGACCAAGCTCTCATATACACCAAAAAGAAAGGCTAAGCTCATCAATAGATACTACAGTCCCATCATAGATCATACGACCAAACACCTAGAGAAAACTTCTATTAGATTTTTTTAACCCAAAATTCAATATAAGTCATTAGATTTTTTTAATATATTAGAAAACTTTCTATGCATAGACCAAACACATAGAAAGGCTAAGTTCTAGAAGTACACATGTATTCATTAGATTTTTTTAACCCAAAATTCAATATAAGTCATTCAATATATGCTAAAGTTAGAACTATTTAGTCCAATTCTTACACTAACACACAAAAATAGATTATCTAAATATATTTTTTAATAAAGGAAAAGATAGATTAAATTGTTTTAATATATTAGATTGTTATATTTTTTTGAAAAGATATTAGTATAATAAAATATTAAATTGGATAAAGATAATAAAAATAAGAGATAAAAAAATTAGTTAAACAATATCTGTTAACATTAATGGATTGTTCAAAAATTGAGAAGAATAAAGAAAGTGGAAAAATTTTGTTGTGATAAAAATAACTAAGATGAGTAAAACATGCAATTTTTTAAAATTTTCATGATATAATTTTTTTAGGAACATTTTTCTTTTATTGTGTTTTTGATATAAAGAAATTAAGATTAATGATGTTTTAGTATTGATTATTTTAATTAATGAAAGACATTATATTTCACCCACTAAATTAGTAATGGCAATAAAAAAATCATAAAATATTTTCAAAGTATAAAAATGCATAAAAGATAATTGTAATTAGTAAAAACTTAAGTAATTTAAATTTATTTTATTATTATATTATATATTTTATACTATGTTGTCATATTTTATATTTGTGAAAATATTAGAAATTATTTATTTTCTTGCTAAGAAAAATTTATGAATTTGTCATGGTTGTAAGTGTCAAGTTACCACACATCGAAGATGTTCACTAAAACTACACGAAAGAAAAATTGTTCTGCCACAGTCTGCTTAATTTATTGGAATCCATGGATCATTATTTTCTTCTATATTCACTTGCCGAGTTTCTGTCTTATTACTTTTGATCTTTCCTGGTGAAACTGATTGGTCTATGCATATAGTTTTATGCACAAGGCAATCCTCAACACCCAAGATCCGTAATTTGAGGAAACCCTATCAGAGGTGAGAGGATATATAGGATTCTTGGGCAGGCACAACCCTCCAGCCTTCTCATTCATTGTCCAGTTATTTTAAGAATTTTTGGTTCTTGTATCGTGGTTGCCGAGGTCTGATGATTTTCTAAATTGTTGGTTGTTTTGCGTTTATATGATTTGTTAAAGGAAATAACTCGATCTGATGCTCATATCTTGCAAGCTTGCTTCTACATAAACATGATATTGTATGACGACAATAAGGCATACTTGCATCTAACAAAAACAACATACTTGTTAATCTATGGCTTGTGACCTTTGCTACCTTGTGGTAAAATGTAAAACAGTACTGACATAATGTAAATCAAATAATGCTGAATGCTAGTGGCATAGCACGTTTTTTATAGATGAGTGGCATATAACGTTGATATAGTCAAAACATGATAATTTCAAATGTTATCATAACTTATCAGTAATGTAACAAAAAAAAAAACTTATTAGTAATAAAATTATCATTTCAATAAGTATGATACATAGATGTGATATGAAGCAATACGAGGTTCATTGTTTTTACGAATCGTCCTTGAAAAGATTTTTTGTTATAACAAAAGAAAAATGTGCACGCCAAGTGTTTGACGAATACTACTAGAGAACCTGGTTTTTACGACGCGTTTTCGAAATCGATTATCCAAAAACCGTAGTTGAAATGACTACAGTGGCATTTTGGTAAATAAATGTAACTATTCAAACACGGATATATTAAAACCGTATTTAATTAATTAATTCGAAATCGGTTTTTATTTAGGACTGTCGTGGTTTACTTATTTCCAATACGGTTCACTAGAGACCGTAGTTGAAATGTTGGGTTCATTAATGCGGAAGTTGAATGGGTACGGTGCCTGTGCGTAAGGTTAACGCTAGGTTATTACAAACACGCTCTAGCTTTCGTTGTTGCTCGTTCCCACGTCCTCCGCGGCGTCCTTGTAGCTGACATAGCGGAGCACGACGTCGTCGTAGAGGCGCACCTCTGTGAAGCCGGTGCGGCCATCGAGGAGATCCGACGGAGAAGCTGGCTCGGCGCCGTTGGACAAAGAAACACCAATTTTTTGGACCTCATATTGTTCTCTGAATCAATTCATCGAACAGAGAGTGGACATTCTCGAGATCGAGAAGCTTGACGGCCTCCCTTTTCTACTCCTTGCTCTGGTAATAAAGGACGTTCTGTACAAGATTATTCTAGTTTCAGAAGCTTCCTTACGTTTCTCCTTACACGGATTCCACAAAGATTGATCCTAACAGCGATTTGATGGAGAAGCGCGTCATTGGGGTTCTGCACGAGATTTTGAGTTTGACTCTGCACAAGAAAACCAAGAGGAACTACTTGAGGGGCTTGAGGGAAGAGTTTAACCTTCCGCATAAGTTTACTCGAATTTTCACCAGGTATCCCGGGATTTTTTACCTCTCCTTGAAGTGTAAAACCACCACGGTTACTCTCAAGGAAGGGTACCAGAGTGGGAAGCTGGTGGACCCTCACCCTCTTGCTCGGCATAGAGATAAGTTTTACCATGTGATGCAGACGGGGCTTCTTTATCGCGACGATGGATCGTTGAAACCTTAGGAAAACAATTTGCTGGCTGAGAATGATGAATTAAGGAGTGAAGACTCTGAGGTTGAAATGAGTGATGAACTCTGCGAGAGTGAATTAAGTGAATGAGATTTTGATGCAGAATTGTGTTTAGTATGATACAATCATACAAGCAACAGGATAATTCGCTCTAATGAAAAATTGTTTCCTCCCCAGCTTAGTAACTCTGTTCCTAACTAGCTTGATGGCACGTTTTGTTAGATTTGTCTTGCGCTTAATAGTATCTTAGAAATAAAACCTTTTAAGCCACCAGACTCAGTTCTATAATCATGAGAAATGTGTAGCATCGTCAAGAGATGTTAATATGGTATCAATAATTTTTTTCCTAGGATGAGGAAAAAACCTGCCTACCAAAACAACTTTGAACAAATAATTTGGAGATTAAGCTAACATGGCCAAGAAAGTTGAAGTTCAAAAAAAAATTATGGTATAAATGAGATGCAACTAGTTCACTTACTAGGAAGCATTTTAATTTCATACTTCATAAATCCAGAGGTTGATGTTGGGCTTGACTTAAATATCCCATTGGATATTGGTGCCATTGCCAAAGCCATTTGTAAAGAGTCTTCCAATCAAGTATGTTATAAATGCGGTTGGCACCTCCCAACTTCTAAGTTCTAAGTCCTCAATTCCCTACATGTAGTTTTTTATTTAAGACTTTATTATGCTCTTTTTTTTTTTGGGGTGAAATTATCATGCTCACCAATGCTCTCATAATAATTCCGTGATGTTCTATTTAATTACAACGCGGGACAAACTGCATCTAGATCTAGGCTACTACTATATTATAAGCGTATTAATTGAGCAAATAACCAATTTTACTACTTATCAAATTATTAATGTCTAGAAAGTGATGAGTTATTGTGGCTTGTATTGGTTAGAATTGAGGTTGTCATAGATTTGGGTAATAAGTTTAATATGCTTGTGTTTTTAAGTTCTGAGAAAGCTGGAAAGATGTAGGCTTGCCAGTGTGACAAAAACCATGTTACCAACATCTAAAAATGAATGAGTGGTGAAAAAAAAATGAATGAGAGGTAGAGAAGGACATAGAATGGTGGAAGAAAGCAATGAAAAAGATAGGACAACTTCTAAAAACTCAAAATTAGAACACATGATTGGTTTTGTAAGTGCTGCTATTTTTGTTTTGGTTTTATGAAATATGGTGGGATAGTTTTTTCTTTGTCATAACTCATGTGCTTATTATACAGAGACTGGAGCCTCAGAGGAAAATAATAATTTATGGAGGACGGCGCAGGAAGAGGTTTGGAATGCTGGAGGACTATGGATGGGAAGGCGAGTGTCTGTTATGGAAACAAAAGATTTTCTCAAACCAAACAAGAAGTTAAACCCAACTCTCATGTTATGGAAATTTCTGTGTATCACTAAACATATGGCTTATTTTTTAGTTCTTTTTATTGTTAATATTTGGATTCACCACTTACTTTTTGTTTATTCTGCAGAAGCATACATAAGTAAACCAGTACCTCAGAAAGATAAATTTTTGAAAAATGCATGATGTTGCCTTGCAGGACCAGTCTGTGTTGCTATAAAAGAATGACAAGACTGTTTATGGCACTGCTGCAAATATAGGCTACTACGAACTGTTGGTATGCCATATCAATTCTTTGCCAACTGTTTCACCTTTTTTTTCTTCTGATTTTTATGTTATCACGTTTCAGTTATGTGATATATATAATGTTGCATCATATGAATTCCCTTGTTTAGCCTGTACATTGGATAATCATGTCATTTGTTCAATTTTTTCTTGTTTGAGTCATTAGGTTCTATTGGTTTGGTCTTTGTCTTCATAACTGTCATTTTGAACTATTGCAATGTGTTTAGTTATTATATTTTCCCAAAAAACTTAGAACACTTTTTCTGAGTAGTTCCCAAAATGATTCATATATGGATCTGGAATTTTGGTGTTTCAACATTTTATATGCTCAGAAAATCTAACAAATGCTCCTAGGAGACAGCTTTCAAGTGTTTGCCTCATGAAATTGATTTTTAAACTATATAAGGAACTATAGTTCATTGCATGATGCTACTCAGCTGTGATGATATGTTATGCTATGCACCAGAGAAAGAATTATATTAAACAAATTAAAATGTAATGTTATACTTTAACATGCATTAAACACTAAACAAAAAGAAAGTGGAAGCAGTAGAGGTTCTCTAGAAATTGCCACAACGTTCCTAAATCTCAGAATGCTTGAAAGTTGAAACTTAGTTATCATCTATATATCCTGGCCATATTTTCTTTGTCACTTGATATGGTGGATTCTGTTTGACTATTTCAGTTGACAAAGGCTCTCCATGTTTTATGCACTTGCTTTGGGTGATGGCTAAAGTTTTTTTTTTTGGGTGTCAGGTCTTGCTGTGAAACCAGTGGTTTTGAATCAAATTCAATCTTGTCTTGTAGTATGTGAATTTTTTTTCTCTTATTAAAAAAAATCAAACCTATAAATATATATTTATTATTATTTGGATGGAGCAAGAGTGGTCTATTTTGATGCAAGGATGCCTGACAGTGCTCTTGTCATTGCTCAAGAGGTAATTACATTTTAGTTGTTTCCTAGTTCGAGTAATGCAAAGGTTCCATATAGAATTATTCTCATTAGATTTGTGTTTACTCAAATGTCTGTGATTACTATCAATACTTATTCTTAAAGAGGTTGCTAATTCAAATGCTAGTAGTGGTTGAAGGTAACAGATCATAAGCCAAGAGCACTAGTTTCAATTATTGTAAGATTGCCAAGACTTAAATTTGCGATTGTAACTTTGGGAAAAGATGGCTGCATAATGCTTGAGAAATGTGTGGATGATGGTAAAAATACTTTTCCCCCTCTTGTTTAAGCCTTATCAAGTTGAATTCATATGCAAAAATAATGAGAATGCTAAAATTGTTCTGTACTATTAATGCATAGGTTATTTTCTCTTCATTTATTTCAACTAGTTTTAATCTTTTTTTTTATTTATTTGCAACCACTCACCATCACAATGAATTTATCATGCAGCATTAGAAAGTTCAGAGCCAATTGGTGAAACTAGGGGCCAAGGTAGTTATTATTTAGTCTAGGTTAGGCCCCGTACTATTGAATTCATTTTTTCTAAAATCGATTTGTTACATTTTAATTTGTGGTTTCCTCTGTCTTGGTGAAAAATGGCCCTATATTATTTAGTCACAATGATATTACGTTTTTTTTTATTTCAAATAAGATAAAATAAAATAGATTATTTTTCAATTTAATAAAATTATGATAATACTTTATAATCTTTTGTAAAAATAAAGTAAATTATACTTCTATTTATTTTTCAAGAATATGTAGTGGGACGGGTACTCCTATTTTAAAGTTTTATATGTATCATGTACTACATTGAGTACTTGTCTAATCCTTATTTCTTACTTGCAGAATTAACTCGTTTCCATTCACTGTTGTAGCTTGCGACGTATATCCCCCCTTCTCCAATCTCTTTCTGTTGTTGCTGTAACTATTACGGGTACATATCTTATATCTGAAATGTTTTATAGATCAGTTTTTTTATATCTTATGTTGTGTTGTAATATATATATATATATATAGACTGGCTCTAGTGTGAAGTACTTAGATAGGTAATATACAAATCAATCATCAATTGTTACCATTATATATTTATAAAATATATAAGTTCTGCGATTAAAGAAGGATAATAACTTAATTCTCCGATAACTTATTTGAAAATTCTTTGTTTTTTTTTTCGTCAACTTATTCTCTCTCCCCTCATCCTTCTATTGCTGATTTAGTGATTTCATCACTATGAAACTGAAAAATTAGAGTATGTTAAAACAAAGTGTGGGTTTGAAGGCCAAATTTCAATTTTGCACCACCACACCATCCAACCCATTCTCCTTGGCAACATCCCAAGTCTCTTTCTCAGCCAAAGTCTTGGACAATGAATACATACCGCAACTATTCCAAACACAAACATAAACACTTATTGCACTCACAGAGGTACAAAGGTTTTTTGTAAATATATGAATCTCTTCTACATGTGTGACAAGTGATTATCTGTGGGGGTAGTTATTATTATTTTTATCGTGTATGGCAGGATGAAGACAGGAAAAAAAAGATTAGGTGTGGGAAGATTGTAAATTTGAAATGTAACATTGTAACAAATAACATAATAGAGTAAAGAATTAATGAATCTCTTCCTGAATTTGCTCATTCTGTTCAAGCTTCTCGATTTATGCTGCAGATGGTGCAGATTCCCTTATACGCTAAAGAGACTCAACCAGATTGTGAAAATACTAACACGGAACATCCACAAGTCATAGATAGTTGTGTGGAACTTCCATTTGAATGTGGTGAGGAAGGGCTCGCACTACGCTTAGCCGTAGAGGTAATCATCCACAAATTTGAAGTTATTTAAACATATGCTAATACTTTATGTTTATGTTCACTTGACAATTGGCATATAATAAGGTTTAATCTTAATATGAATCGATAGTGGTAGTCCTTAGAATTCTGCTTTATATGGCTAAATGTGATATAGAAACTACTTCTAAGGAGCATTCATTATATATAGGCATCAGTTGATATTGGATTGGATCATATTTGATGCGAAACACATCATCTTAACATTAAAATAATGAGCATTGTTCGTTGTCTAACCTTTAAAATTCGTCCACCTTTCTGAAGTACTAAGCGCTACACTTCTTATTGAGCTCAGGCATGAGTTACATGAAATTAAGTTTTAACTTTGTGCTCATTGATGCTTGACTTCCAATTGCCACATTTCCTAATTTATAGTTATCCTGTTATGCAGGAGTCAAGTCTATACAATAGATGTATTCCCACTTTTTTATGGAGATGGAAATAATAATTTTCTTAAATTTAATTGTACGTAGATGACAATTTTGAAGATGCAACATGTGTTGTTATTACTTTTAAAGATTTTGATTATTTTATCTATGCCTTTGTTTGATTGATTCAGCTGGCTCTGACCATTGGTTAAGCCTTTGTTGTTGTTATCTGTTGTTATATTATTTTAGTTAATTTTGGCCATATTGACCAAAATTCATATTGTCAATGCAAGACAACAATGCCAGTGGATTCAGTCTAATACTTTGAGAAGAGCCTGCTTGCTTTGACAACTAGAACTCTGCCAGTTTATAAGTTTTCTTTATGTTGTACACTCTTTTTAAGCTATGTTAATAGTTGATTATGCTAATTTCAATATGAGGTGAACATATTGATAGATCATTTAAAATATTGTATCAACAACCTTTTTTGTTGACTGTGTGTAGCCTCCAAAAATTAGATGTTAAAAAAAAAAAACCAAACTAATCTACTACGGTTCTTCATACCCACCGTAGTAGAAATGGCCACTAATCAAGTACGGTTCTTTATACCCACCGTAGTAGAAATGGCACTAATCAACTACGGTTCTTCATACCAACCGTAGTAGAAAAGATGAAATTTTTTTTTTTTTAAACCGATTAATCAAAGACGGTGCATACAATAGAACCGTAGTGGATATCTCACTATTCAAACACGGTTGGCATAATAACTGTAGTTGAAATAACTTTTCAAAGTTGGTCCGTTGACCATAGTCAAAATACTCACAAATCAACGACGTCTATATCGACGACAGTCGCATAATCGTAGTAGAAATGTGTCCAGAACCGTAGTGGAAAACAGATTTTGTAGTAGTGGAAGAGAAATAAAGATAAAGACAATATGAAGAAAAGTGCAGAACAAAAATGACGAATTTAACATGAACAAAATGTTAAAGAAAATAGAATAAAGTAAAAAGGCGGGAAAAACAAGAAATGGAAGAAGACGTCACACCTTATGAAAAGTGATAAGTCCCGTGGGGATTCGCCATAAAGATTATAGGAACCTTTGATAAGAACTAATGTTTGGTACAATTAAAAATCCAAGATGAACTTCCTCTCACACACTTTTAAAAGTGCAAAGTTTTTATTCAATTCAAAGGTGCCTACATAAGACAAATGACTGGCTATTTATAGCTAACAAGTGGTGTTTCTCTCCTTTTTCTTTTCAATGTGGGACTTCAGTTACATATTCCTTATACTAAAAAAAAATGTAATTCATGCTGAACTTCATGTCCCATTTTGATTATCATACATGCAGAATTAGGACTTGAGACTAGAAATACGGTTTGTAGAAAATCTTTAGAGCTTTTAAACACATTAAAGAACACTTAAAACATACATCTATAACTCAAGTTATGTTCAAAACATTGGAGATATCTAGGCTCTTCACTCATTAATCTTTGGGCTCTTCACTCATTTGAATCAATTGGAGCAATCTAAACTCTTCTTCCGAGTTGGTCTTTGGACTCAAAGCAAGGTTGATATGTTGACCCAATACTTGAGAAAGGAAGTAGTTCACTTCATGATCCAATGCTTCTTGTACTTCCTTTGATCTTGCCCTTGTCATGGGGTCTCGCAATTCTTGGTCCTCATAAAGATGTGTCTCAATTAGTAACACAGGTTAAACAAGAGAAAAAAAAACATATGTTGAATTCCTACAAAATACATTTTTGAGAATGGATGAAAATTTTAAATATGACTAAATTTTTTAGAATGAGTCAAACTTGTGAAAAAAATATCTCAAGTTCTACCAAAGGGCTAAATTTTTTAATTATAGTGATTACTTAAAATTATTAAGGGTTCAAATTTTTCTCTTCCTTAAAAATAATAATGAAAAGATTTGTGTTCAATTAAATATGTTTGATCCCAATAAAATAAAACTTGCAAAAAAAAAAGAATGTATATATAACTTAAATTAAGGTCCAACATAAATTATCATCGTTTTTCTTTTATAATAATGATAATTAAATTTAAATCTAAAATCTTATATAAATTATCTAAACTTTTTATCACTTAGTCAACTCAAGCGAGTATAAATTTTACTCATTTAAAATTTTATACACTATCACTTTAAATTTAAAAAAGTCATAAACCAACTATCAAGGTTATTTAAAGTATTACTCCAACCTATTTCTCCGCAATTTTCAAATTTTCAATTTTATCAATTGAGAAAGATGTAGCAGATTATCAAATGAGAAGAAGTAGAAGATTATGAGTGGTTTGTAGCAGTTAAAGGATAAATATATAAAAAAATGTGGAATACTGAATAAAAAATGAGAAAATAAAATTAAAATAGAGAAATAGGTAGTTAATCTATGGCAAATAAAAGATAAATGTCTAAAAACATTCAAGACCAAATGTGGATAACTATGACCAAATGTGGATAACTATACCTATACATATAGATGTAGGGATGATTTATATTTCCTTTTTTTGGGGGTAGATATACGATTTATATCACATATTAATTAATAACTATAATTTCATTATTTAATTTTGGGTTATGGCCCATATCATGGGCAAAAAAATTTAAATATAGCAATTTTAATAAAAAATTATGAAAATATTGCAGTTTTGAAAGTAATTAGGGATCTACAGCAATCAGTCTCGTCCCTCTTGGACGTGACTGAATCCGTCTCTAATTTCGTCTCTAACACTTTTTGCAATGGAATATTGGACTTGACCACAATATTCAGTCGCAAAAAGTATTAGCGACAGAAATAGAGACCGAAAGTAGTGTACGCCTTTAAAATCAATTTTTTATTTACAATAAATTTTTTTCAATTTTTTATATTAGTGTTGCGATCACAATATTGTGATTTTTTAATTTTTTAAACCGAAATCGTTAAAAAATTTGCAGTATTATTTTTTTTAAAGGTACGACTTTAAAATCAATTTTTTTTACAACTTTAAGTTTTTATTATTATTAATATACGACTTCAAAGTTGGTCTAAAAATCAATGATAAAGATCGGTTTAAAAATACTTTAAAATTAGATAAACATAACAATTAATAATATTATTACAAACTATAATAAATTCGTAATTAATTAGACTGAATATTGGCAATATTTAATTTTTATCTAATTTCGGTCTCTATTTTTGTCGCTAATACTTTTTGCGACTGAATATTCTGGTCACGTCCAATATTCTGTCGCAAAGAGTGTTAGCGACTGAATTAGAGACAGAATTGGAGACGGATTTAGTCACGTCCAGGAGGAACTTGACTGATTGCTATAGATCCCTAAATACTTTCAAAACTGCAATATTTTCATAATTTTTTATTAAAATTGCTATATTTAAATTTTTTTGCCCCATATCATGTGCATGTCCAAC
The DNA here is from genome assembly GCA_013407115.1 of Glycine latifolia. Lineage (NCBI taxonomy): Eukaryota > Viridiplantae > Streptophyta > Magnoliopsida > Fabales > Fabaceae > Glycine > Glycine latifolia. The sequence continues at coordinate 2,037,015 of CM023942.1, forward strand.
GAATTTGGGGCCCCAAATCGGACATGTCTAATTTCTTGCTAATACTGAAACTGAAATTGAAATCGAAACGAGGGTTTAACGTTGTTGCATCTATTTCGCACTGACGTTCTCATGTCCTCTGGTAACACTTCTTCTTGTTAAAAATATAATATTTAGGTGCCATTTGTTTCGCTCTCTCTAAAGTGAATGTGGAATTTAAAACCATATGTTATGGGTAGATGTTTCTAATGACCTTTGGATATTTCCCATCTATTTTTTTTTTATCTGAAATGACCTGGTCTTATTAATTCTGTTTCACTTATAAATCAATTATTAACAGCAAGCAAACAATAGATGGTGTAGTATGTGTTACTCATTCTTTGTTCTTCTATCTTTCAAGTTGCAAGACAATAAGAATCCCCAAAAAAACTAGAGATAACAGTGATTAGATGAGTTCGTTAAAACTTAATGAAATGGAAATTGCATCTGAAGCCGTATGTGAAAACTATAAATGTTTTTGAAAGAGTCTCTAATATAGCATAGGATAAGGATTTGTTCATTTCCGTCTTCATAAATCAAATTGTTGTTTAGGTTTGTGGCTTCATGCTAGGGTCATTGGTTTGGTCATAGTTGTTCCCTGGCCTGGCCTTGCCTTGCCTTTGACTAGGGGTGTTCATCAACCGATCCAAACCGATGCAAACCGCGGTGACCGAACCGAAAAACTGATAACCAAAATAATCGAAAACCGAAAAATCGAAAATCGAAAAAAACCGAAAATTTTCATCGGATTGGATCGGTTTTCGGATTGACTGGTGAAAACCGATCCAATTATAAACCTTACCTTACCCTTTACCTACTTGGGCCTATTCCCCATCATATTTTTTCCAATGAAAATTAGAAAATGGTGTTTGTTTTTTGTCCAATTAATAATTATTTGCTCCTTATTTTGTCCAATGAACATGTTTATTCAATGAAAATTAGAAAATGATGTTTGTTTTTATCCAATGAATGTGTTTGTTTATGCTAGATACTCCTTATTTTGATAAAAATAAGTCTCATGAGTTTTATTTTTAGACTTTTTAAAAAACCGAAAACTCATCCAATCCAAACCGAAAAACAATTGGTTCGGATTGAATCGGATTTGAAAAAAATTTCAAACCGAATGGATGATCAAATGATCAAACCAAAGGGATTGGATGGGATGATTTTTTGCTTCAAAACCGATCCAATCCAAACCGCGAACACCCCTACCTTTGACTCTTGAATCTTGAGCCAGTTCCATTTTCGGGTTGTTGAACATTCCGGGTTTTAAAACATTGCCTTCTACCAGTCATATTCTTGCACTTCTTAAAAATGGAAAACTCAGATACGACGCTGACAACTTCATCCCTGCCTCCGCCACCTCTAGTATCTGCGGCCCAAGAAGTTGAAGATGTCCACCACAACGTCCGATAATGAAGAATGCGCAGCTGGCACAGGCACCAAGAAAAGATACAAGCGCCGTAAGGTTGCTATTTTCTTTGCTTACTGTGGTGTTGGCTATCAGGGTATGCAGAAAAAACCCTGGTGCAAAGACCATTGAAAGTGACCTAGAAGAAGTCTTGTATGTGTCTGGAGCTGTCCCTGAACAGGATTGTGGAGTTCCTAAACGATATGACTGGGCTCGCTCAGCTAGAACTGATAAAGGAGTTAGTGCTGTTGGTCAGGTTGTCCCAGGCCGGTTCTATATTGATCCACCTGGCCTTATTGACCGCCTTAATTCAAACCTCCCTTCTCAGATAAGGATCTTTGGTTACAAACGTGTGACAGCTTCTTTTAATGCCAAGAAGTTTTGCGACCGGAGGAGGTATGTCTATCTCATTCCTGTGTTTGCTCTTGATCCTAGCTGTCATCGTGATAGAGAGACTGTCATGGCTAGTTTGGGATCTGGAAATGGTAGGATTAGTTGGTAATCGTAAGAAGAATCTGGAACTAGAAGCTGTGGATGTCGAGGCTGGTATTTCATCAAACAGAAACTCTGGAGTTACAGAGGATGTGGAGGTTTCTTTGAACAAAGGTGATGATAATCATTTAAATGAGGAATCTGGGAATGATAATAAGGGTGGCATGAACTCTAAAACTGGTCTTGAGACTGTGATTCCTGTTCAGGAAGAGGGTACTCCTTTGAATGGTGAATCTGTGAATAATTCAGACATTCTTGAGGAAGAAAAAGTTAATGGAGAGGATAAGCCAACCAATGGAAGTGGGTTTTGTTATAGTGAGAAGGAGAAAGAGAGATTTAATAAGATTTTGAAGTATTTCGTTGGGACTCATAATTTCCATAACTTCACCACCAGAACAAAAGCTGAGGACCCCGCTGCTCGACGTTACATTATTTCATTCAATGCAAACACCACTCTTGTAGTTGAGGACATGGAATTTGTAAAGTGTGAGGTCGTGGAACAGAGCTTCATGCTTCATCAGATACGAAAGATGATTGGGATGGCAGTGGCAATCATGAGAAATTGTGCACTGGAGTCACTTATCGATAAAGCCTTGCAGCAGTGAGTACAACTACTATTGTTTATTATGACAAGTTTCTATTTAAAATGCAGTGCGATTCTCATTGGATGTATTTTTTTATTTTTTATTTTCACTTTTGTTTTCCTTAATGCAGGGATGTTAACATTAATGTGCCTACTGCCCCTGAGGTTGGATTATATTTGGACGAGTGCTTCTTTACTTCATATAACCAGAAGTGGAAAGATCATGAAGAGTTGTCCATGAAAGCATATGAAAAAGAAGCTGAGGAGTTCAAAATGAAGTACATATATTCTCATATTGCTTCCACAGAACAGAAGGAAGGAACTGTCGCTCTTTGGTTGCATTCTTTGAAGCATAGAAATTATCCAGATCTGCATGTTATCAATGAGGAAGCCATCCCCGATAACAAGAGTGCTGATCCTGAAGAAGCCATCACGGATATCAAGAGTGCTGATCCCGAAGATGCCATCACCGATAACAAGGGTGCTGATCTCGAAGAACCCATCATCTATAGCAAGAGAGTGGATCCTGAAGTTGTGACTCAGTGAACTGTGTTCCAGTTGTTTAATATGAACTCTTTCTTTCTAAAGGATTTGTGCCTCACTTTTCACTACCTCTGATTGATTAATATTTGCCTAGCACCCCTGCTTCGCAACATATACATCCAATCAATATACAAAAGATGTGATCTGTTTCTGTGTCCAACACTCACTCACTCGCTAAAGACACTAAAAGAAATGAAAGAATATTTTTGTTATATTTTGTGGGTGTTTTTTGGTTCAGTATGATTTTTACTTATCTAAACCATGGCTGGGCACGTGCTGTAAATTGAAATCCATTGTAAAAGAGAAATGCCTACATAGCACTTGCAAATCTAACTCAGCTGATTCTGTTTGTTTATTTCATCTATTTATGGCGATTGCAAATTTCATCAACTATTTATGATCTTGTGGTTAGTACAGTTTTGTTGCAATGTCAACGGGTGATTTAAACTTGGCATGCTTTCATTATATTATAGGGCTCACTACCGATAATGCATTGTTGTACACGTGGATTATAGACAACGAATCCATAATGTTAAGTAAGCACAAGTTGCCTAATTATATGTCTTTCATTAATGCATGTTAACAACTCTTAGTGTCCCTGGAAGGTCAACAACGACCTCATACAAGTACAACGATTTTAATCAAATTTGCTAGAGGTAAAGTAAAATGTCGTGGATTGCGTTGTTGTTGTGGGCAAGATTAGGCTGATGTTTATACTGAGTTTATTTACTAAGATATTTTCTATGCTGTATACAGTGCAGAAAGATGCAGAGCTTTAATCTTTGCTTGTGCAAAGTAGTAATTTAGATTTTAGACTTTTCATCCTCTCATGTGAAATTTCTACCTAGATCTTCAAATTTTACAATCTCAACCATCAAAACTTCATGTCTACGTTTTTTTATTATTTAAATTTGCTCTCTTTCTTTAAATTAAGGGCTATGATTTCCCATGACCATAATGTCACATGAGAGAATCCATTCCCCCTATGGGATGATTATATTTTATCTGCTCTCCAAACTTTGTTTTTCATTCTTACGAAAGTGTTGTGTTGTTTTTATTTTGCACTGGCCGACAGTACAACTTAGTCAAATAACAACTGAATCTTAATCTATACAAACTAATAGCTGCATAAAAGAAGATACAATACCTCACTCATAATTCCAGACCAATATACGTGTATTGAATCAGCCAAATCTCCTTAGTAATAATAAATGGTATGTGTTGGTGTTTAATATGCTATCTGCGACTGATTTCTAAACTTATTTTAATAAGTTTGCCATTATATTTTCATAATTTAATAGATTTAAAACATTAATTTGTTTATATATTTATTTGCATTTATATATGTTAATGTTGCTTTCCGATTCCTCCCCCGCCCCTATTAGAATGCAAGAGATAAAAACATATGACTTAGCAAAAAATTTAGCATGACAAAAATTCAAAAGTTCAACTTACATACACAAGTGTAAAATACTGATTTAAGAAAAAAGAGTGTAAAACATTTTTACAAACACATCTAAGAAGATTTGACTGTTTCTATTTTTTTTAGAGGAATTTGACTGTTTTATTATATCTTCCTATTCATTAATATATGACGTGTCGATAAGGTAAATTCTTATTAGATATTTACATAAAAATAATTTAAATTGATAGTATAAATAAATTAAACATGATTAAAGTGAAAGCAGTAAGACTTGTGCTTTAGTAATACATAGATAGATTAGAAAGATACATAATAGATGGGTTGATGCAAGCACCACCTTTAAGTTGCACAGGACAACTTCGATTCCTTAAGCTTTTCTATGCCAAAAAGGGAAATAAAGTAACAAATGGTGACGTACTAGAATTCATTTTTATCACAAATTACTGATAGAATGCTTACATAGGCTCTATCATTTTGAGTCTATCTTGTGACAAGGGTCTAGATGGACGTTTTCTTTATTATTTTTGTTTTATGCAAAGGCATATTGTACTGTTGGCAGTTGGCAATATTGTACTGTTAATGAAAGTATTTTGATTCCATTATCAGAATCAGTTAACTTATTCAGTTTTAACCAAATAGGGTCATTCAAATTGTACCTGAAATAGATATTGCTTTTGGGGGGGAGGAAGCATATGAGAGAGAGAAGGAATGGGGAGGCACTTGCATTATGTTTCTGATGTCATACAAATGGTTTTGGTTTTTTATTTTGTTTACAGAAAGATGAATATAATCATGCAATTGTTGTTAATAGGAGCCAATATTTGCATGCTTTTCTTGCCTCTTCATATCTTAAACAATTTTAACCCCTTTTAGTACTTTAAAGTAACCCTTCAATGCATATTGCATCACCATTACATAATTCACTCACTCCTATTCCCTTACATGTCTTCTTCTTTGTCTTATTTCTTCTCTCATTTCAATAAATGGGAAGGCCTCCTTGTTGTGACAAATCCAATGTGAAAAGGGGTATTTGGACTCCTGAGGAAGATGCTAAAATACTTGCCTATGTAGCCAATCATGGGACTGGAAACTGGACATTGGTTCCAAAGAAAGCAGGTTTCTTTCGACCTCTAACTTTAAAAAGAAAAATGGAAAAATAGGTATTAAGAGACATAAAATTTCATATGGTGCAACTTTACTCACTTTTTCTTGAATTTGTTTGCAGGGCTTAACAGGTGTGGTAAAAGCTGCAGGCTAAGATGGACCAACTACCTAAGACCTGACCTCAAGCATGATGGTTTTACTCCCCAAGAAGAAGAGCTCATTGTTAACCTACATGAAGCCATAGGAAGCAGGTATGTTCTACTCTTAATATTTGGAAAAATTCTTGTGTAGCCTCAGTGCAATGTATGAAACCAATATGAAAGGTGACATATTAAAACTACATAAGCAGATTGGCTTTAAAGTTTAAAATAAAATCTAAATCTCGAGTGTAATTTACCTTCTGTATAAGAACTTATCTTGCATCATTTTGTGTAGTTTAACTGCATATTCCATTCATCTATATGCCTTATTTTGGAAAGGGGATCTAATTTTTCTAAAGTGCATATAATTAATTCCAAGCCATATGTCATCACAGTATAAGGGTAAAATTAAGTAATTTCTGTTTTTTTTTCTGATATAGCCATTAGTCTCACAAAATAACCAAAATTAGCACGACAAAACTTTATGCACTTGTTGGTTTATGTTGCATAAGGAAAAATACAAACTGAGCTGTGTTGGTTTATTGAGAGAATGAACCAACCATAAACTTTGACCATGCATAAAAAATGTGCTAACTATATAACCGCCCCCCCC